>CATNWA010014791.1:0-17500 GCA_951230385.1 Staurois parvus
CTCATTGGTGGATTGTCGGAAATCACCAGGCTCTGGTGAGTAATTACCGGCCGGGACCTGGTGAATGACAGCCGCGGATTGTGGCACGAGTAGGGTGTGCATGTGGTTCACGCACACCCCCTACCCGGAAATGCTAAATCACGTATATATATATATATATATATATATGTGTATATATATACGTGATTTTGCGCACACCCGTGCCACCCTGTAGCAGTATTTCTGCTATAGGGCGGTCAGGGAAGTGGTGAACCTCCTCCCTACCGCCACTTGGTAAAAATAAACTCTTCTGCAAACAGGGCCGGTGATTCCACTAGGCAAACTAGGCGGCCGCTTAGGGCGCACTGCCAGCTAGAGGAGCCTAGGCGCAGCACAGGCCGGCACTCTCTGTGTTAGACGCTGCCCGTAATGAATGATCCTTCAGCTGAGTGGAGGGGTGGCAGCAGGGAGGAAGAAAGGACCTTCCACCAACACCAATGATGGGGCACTATTCCTCCCACTGACACCAATGATGGGGCGCTATTCCTCTTACTGACACCAATGATGGGGCACTATTCCTCCCACCGACACCAATGATGGGGCACTATTCCTCCCACTGACACCAATGATGGGGCACTATTCCTCCCACTGACACCAATGATGGGGCACTATTCCTTCCACTGATACCAATGATGGGGCACTATTCCTCCCACCGACACCAATGATGGGGCACTATTCCTCCCACTGACACCAATGATGGGGCGCTATTCCTCCCACCGATACCAATAATGGGGCACTATTCCTCCCACCGACACCAATGATGGGGCACTATTCCTCCCACTGACACCAAGGATGGGGCGCTTATTCCTCCCACTGACACCAATGATGGGGCGCTATTCCTCCCACTGACACCAATGATGGGGCGCTATTCCTCCCACCGACACCAATGATGAGGCGCTATTCCTCCCACCGACACCAATGATGGGGCGCTATTCCTCCCACTGACACCAATGATGGGGCGCTATTCCTTCCACTGACACCAATGATGGGGCACTATTCCTCCCACTGACACCAATGATGGGGCACTATTCCTGCCACTGATACCAACGATGGGGCACTATTCCTCCCACTGATACCAATAATGGGGCACTATTCCTCCCACTGATACCAATGATGGGGCACTATTCCTCCCACTGACACCAATGATGGAGCACCATTCTTCCCCCTGACACCAGTGATGGGGCACTATTCCTCCTTCTCGTCTCCTACTGAACATAGTTACTATGTAACTGACCACAAACCCTGAGGCCATGTTTATTCTCGCTGATGCCAGGCCTGGGACATTTTCTACCCCCACTGGCCACAGTCCGGCCCCTGAAGGACTGGAGTCCTAAAGTTTGGAGACCCCTGACCTAGAAACACATTTGCTTTAAGGATTGCAGCCTAACTGATCAATTGTGTCGAATTCAAAGGCGGATCTGATTTTATCTTCAACTAAACATGAATTTCGAGGGTTCCCTGGCTCAGGATGACAAACGGCGGATCATTGACAGCTCTCTGACCAATACCCTGGCAGATTTAGAGCCCGATTAACCTCCCTAGCGGTCTGATTATGTCAGTATTTTTCTGTGCTCAAAGCGATACATTTTTTTGCATGGAAATATGTATTTTCTTTATTGTAGGCCTGTAATTCTTAGGAATAAACTCACTGAAATCTGTCCGGACAAGAGTCTAGTAAACATCCCGGGGATGATAAAATGTGAAACACGAAATCATAAATTATAATATAATAAATAATCATAAAAAATAATAATATAATAATAATAAATGTAATTCAATAATATAATCAAACCAAAAACACTAAAATGTGAAATAGAGCGCCAAGTTCGCACATCGCTGAGCAAAGTCGCAGAATCGTTTTCAGTGTCTGATGAGGAATTTCCCCCACCAATCATTATCACTCAATTCTGCAAGTGGTTCTGATTTACTATCGCTGTTCTCTAGCCGGTCTAAAACCGCGTCTGACCTAAAGGGACGCTTTTTGGACGCCATGGACGTTTCTCAGTTTCCAGCAGAAAAAGAACAGTAAAAATGCAGGCAGGGCGCCGGACAAAGCACTCGGGACACAATGTATGTGAAATGGTTTGATACAGGAATGTTATACTATGTGATTTTAGTGGATTTAGTGAATGTCACTTTTTGTCATTTTCAAATTTCCCGCCAGTTCCGTCCCCCGTATGTCCTGACATCACAGAGAACGGAACCCGGAAGACAGATGCCGGCATCGGCCGGAGGACATTACAGGGGACACTGCAGTGGGGGGACATCGCGGGGAGCGCAGGACAAGGTAAGAGAAGAAGAGATCCCGGAGCAACGCTGCAGTGTATTCCCGAGTGTAGCTCGGGGGGGGGGTTACCGCTTGTGGTGCTGAAACTTTACCCCGAGCTACACACGGGAATACTGCCAGGGGGGTTAAATAAACGGGTGAAGTACGGGACGACTTCTCTTCGCCTCACTTCATGCTTTAGTAACGATCTTAGTAATCTGTCTGTAATGTGTCCGTCTTAAGGAGTCATCTCAGTGACACATGAAAGAAAGCAAAGACGCCCGAGGGGTTTAACGAGAGTTTTCATTGCCGATATCCCGTCTGCACATGACGCCTCTTCTGATATCTGACGGGGATCTGATCTCTTGGAAATGTAAAAATAGTCCTTCATTACAGAGGCATGTGCTGCTTGACACCTCGTCCCCGTCAATGCGCGTCTAAGGAAGTGCTTGGGATCAGGGGCGGACTGACCATTCTGGCACTGCCCAAGGGCCCGGGGTCAGTAAGGGGCCCCATGAGATGCCCCTAGTACCTTTCATAGGCTTTTTGGGTGTGGTTTGAGTTTGGGCAAGGACACAGAGGCCCCATGATCCCCTATTGCCCGGGGGCCCCATGAGTTGTCAGTCCGCCCCTGGTCACACCTCATCCCCGTCAATGCGCGTCTAAGGAAGTGCTTGGGATCAGGAGCGGACTGACCATTCTGGCACTGCCCAAGGGCCCGGGGACAGTAAAGGGCCCCACGAGATGCCCCTGGTACCTTTCATAGGCTTTGGGTGTGGTTTGAGTGTGGGTGAGGACACAGGGGCCCCATGATTCCCTATTGCCCAGGAGCCCCATGATCCCCTATTGCCCAGGGGCCCCATGATCCCCTATTGCCCAGGGGCCCCATGAGTTGTCAGTCCGCCCCTGGTCACACCTCGTCCCCGTCAATGCGCATCTAAGGAAGTGCTTGGGATGCTGCCACTTTGAAAAAACGCCGGACTGTTTTCCTAAAAGACGGTTTCACTTTGAGTCATCGGTCACAGAAATTTTAAATTGCGTGATTTGTGTGCAATTTCAACGCGATTTCTGAAGACTTCGACTGATTTCGGAATAATCGGCTGATTTTTTTGCTCTGTTAGTGGGGTCAATGGCACCAGCCGATTTTCGTGGTTCCTCCCCTTCTCGGTGATTGGGCATGTAGGAAAAATTGTGAAAGACGAACCGATTTTCGACTCAATGACGGTCAAATTGTACGCTCGTTTTTTTCCGAAAAGAATATGTGCATGAGCCGTGACCTGGAAGAAACAGAAGTTTCGCCCGTTATATGGGGTGAACTTTATGACTCGGTTGGCCGATTTTCGAAATCAATGATGGCGCCATCGGATTACCGAGCGAATAACGTTTCCAATTTTCGGACAAAAAATCGCTCGGAATTCAAATTATGTATGGCCTGCATTAATTACTGCTTGTCAAGATTTTTAACGATTTCTTGCAATTTGCAGTGCAATTTCCATTGTGTTCTATTTATGTGAAATCGCAACAAAACTGCCTCCTGTCTGCGTTCAAAGATTTGAAGCTGCTTCCTGTGGGGGCACTCGTGCGTGCTCGTTCTTAAGCCCCACTGTCTGCATCCAAAAATTTGAATGCATTCTCTATGGGGGCACTCGTGCGTACTTGCTCCTGAGCACCACCGTCTGCATCCAAGGATTTGAAGCCGCTTCCAATGGAGGCACTCACGCAAGCTTGTACCTGAGCCCCCCTGTCTACATCCAAAGATTTGAAGCCGCTTCCTATGGAGGCACTCGCGCGTGCTCGCTCTTAAGCCCCACTGTCTGCATCCAGAGATTTGAATCCATTCACTATGGGGGCACTCATGCATGCTTGCTCCTGAGCACTGCCGTCTGCGTCCAAAGATTTGAAACCGCCTCCTATGGAGGCACTTGTGCGTGCTTGCTCCTGAGCCCCGCGGTTAGAGTCCAAGGACTTGAAGCTGCATCCTGTTTGGGGTCACTCTCACGAGCTCGCTTCTGAGTCCTGCTGTCTAAGTCCAAGTTGTTCTTAAGCCCTACTGTCAGCATCCAAGGATTTGAAGCCACTTCCTATGGGGGCACTCGCACATGCTTGCTCCTGAGCCCCACTGTCTGCATCCAAAGATTTGAAACCGCTTCCTATGGAGGCACTCGCGCATGCTTGCTCCTGAGCCCCGCTGTTTGAGTTCAAGGATTTGAAGCTGCATCTTATTTGGGGGAACTCGCACAAGCTCACTCATGAGCCCCGCTGTCTGCGTCCAAAGATTTGAAGCTGCTTCCTATGGAGGCACTCGCGCATGCTTGCTCCTGAGCCCCGCTGTTTGAGTTCAAGGATTTGAAGCTGCATCTTATTTGGGGGAACTCGCACAAGCTCACTCTTGAGCCCTGCTGTCTGCGTCCAAAGATTTGAAGCTGCTTCCTATGGGGGCACTCGTGCATGTTTGCTCCTGAGCCCCGCAGTCTGCGTCCATAGATTTAAAGCTGCTTCCAATGGGGGCACTGGTGCTTGCTTGCTCCTGAGCCCCGCCACCTGTCCATAGATTTGAAGCCTCTTGCTATGGGGGCACTTGCACAAGCTTGCTCCTGAGCCCCGCTGTTTGAGTTCAAGGATTTGAAGCTGCTTCCTATCTGGGGAAACTCACATGAGCTCACTCCTGAGCCCCGCTGTCTGCATCCATAGATTTGAAGCTGCTTCCAATGGGGGCACTGGCGCATGCTTGCTCCTGAGCCCTGCTGTCTGCGTCCATAGATTTAAAGCCGCTTCCTATGCGGGCACTCTGAAGAATATTTTTTTAAAATATATATTTTTAAAAATATATATTTTTTTAAATATATTCTTCAGATTTTTTTTAACATATAAAAAAAGTAATTTTAACATATATTTGTAAATGCATTCCAAAAATGTAGATTTGTATTTTTACACACAGTATATTTGAAATGTAATTTTAAAAATATGTTTCATATATTTTGTAATAAAATGCATTTCAACATACAGTATATATATATATATATATATATCAGGGGCGGACTGACAACTCATGGGGCCCCCGGGCAATAGGGGATCATGGGGCCCCTGTGTCTTTGCCCAAACTCAAAAAAGCCTATGAAAAAGGTACCAGGGGAATCTCATGGGGCCCCCTACTGACCCTGGGCTTCGGGCAGTGCCCGAGTTTCCAAATGGTCAGTCCGCCCCTGATATATATATATACTGTATGTTGAAATGCATTTTATTACAAAATATATGAAACAAAAGTTAGATTTTATTTCCATCATTTACACTTTCAAAATAACAGAAAACAAAAAAATGAAAAAATGGCGTCTGCAAAAGTTTGGGCACCCTGCAGAGTTAATATCTTGTACTGCCCCCTTTGGCAAGTATCACAGCTTGTAAACACTTTTTGTAGCCAGCTAAGAGTCTTTCAATTCTTGTTTGAGGTATCTTTGCCCATTCTTCCTTACAAAAGTCTTCCAGTTCTTTGAGATTTCTGGGCTGTCTGTCACGCACGGCTCTTTTAAGGTCTATCCATAGATTTTCAATGATGTTGAGGTCAGGAGATTGTGAAGGCCATGGCAAAACCTTCAGTTTACGCCTCTTGATGTAATCCCCCGTGGATTTCGAGGTGTGTTTAGGATCATTATCCATTTGTAGAAGCCATCCTCTCTTTAACTTCAGCTTTTTCACAGATGGCATCAAGTTACCATCCAAAATTTTGCTGAAATTCTATTGAATCCATTTTTCCTTCTACTCGTGAGATGTTCCCTGTGCCACTGGCTGCAACACAACCCCAAAGCATGATTGATCCAACCCCATGCTTAGCAGTTGGACAGAGGTTCTTTTCATTAAATTCTGTGCCCCTTCTTCTCCAAATGTACCTTTGCTCATTCCGGCCAAAAAGTTCAATTTTAACTTCTTCATCGGTCCACAGAACTTGTTTCCAAAATGCATCAGGCTTGTCTATATGTTCATTTGCAAAGTTCAAACGATGATTTTTGTGGTGAGGACGTAGAAGAGGTTTTCTTCTGATGACTCTTCCATGAAGACCATATTTGTACAAGTATCTCTTTATAGTGGAATAGTGACCACAACTCCAGTGTCTGCCAGATCTTTCTGGAGGGATCGTGCCGTCAAACGTGGTTTTGAATTGTTTTTCTCACAATCCTGCGAGCTGTTCTTTCTGATATTTTTCTTGGTCTTCCAGATGTTGCTTTAACTTCCACTGTTCCTGATGACTGCCATTTCTTAATTACATTCCGAACAGAGGATATTGACATCTGAAAACGCTTTGCTATCTTCTTATAGCCTTCTCCAGCTTTGTGAGCGTCAACTATTTTCAGTTTCAGTTTTCTAGACAACGGCTTAGAAGAACCCATGGTGCTGATTGTTGGGGCAAGGTCAGATGAGTCTGGGCATTTAAAACCTTTGAGATTGACATCACCTGGTCTTCCCAGACGATGATTGAGAACAATCCATGACACTGGCAGGTCTCAGCTTGGCAAAGGGGGCAGTGCATGCTATAAATTCTGCAGGGGGGCCCAAACCTTTGCAGACGCCATTTTTTTGTTTTCTGTTATTTTGAAAGTGTAAATGATGGAAATAAAATCTAACTTTTGTTGACATATTATAAGAATGTCTAATCTGTAATTTGATGCCTTTTGGAGATTTTTCCATCTTTCCTTGGCTTTATGCACATTAATACAAAATTTTAGCTGGGGTGCCCAAACTTTCAATCCCCAATGTATATATATATATTTATTTATTGAAATATATTGACTATGGCCAAAATTGTAGCATTTCAAAATATATTTTTCTTCCACGTGGGTATGAACATCTCATCACACAAAACACAGCCACGCACGCACGCCTACAGGTACCAATCAGCTCTAATATAAATCTTGCGGGGAAAAAAAAAAGTATCATTTTGACAACAGGTTTCCAGATTCCAAATAAAAACATTTTTGTTGTCACACTAAGCGAATGTTTCCCCGTTCAGATGCTCGCGGTGGGAGGGTACAATTCAGCTGCTTTGTGGGCTAGACATGAAACACGACACCGACTCATCCTTCCAGATGCAGAATATGACTTTCAAAAAAATGAGAGCGATGTCCCACTGTAAAGCGATGATTGTGTCTAGCGGGGCGGCGCTGTTCGGAAGGGAATGGGGTCTGACACAGAAATGAATTGTGTAAATTTCACTTTGACTCATTGAGATTTATGGCTGAGAGGCAGATCACCCAGGGACATGTATATCTCTATATCTCAGACGTGGTTAGTGAGGCCTGCACTATATGGAGTCAGCGGAGTGTGAAATGTTCTTTCACCATACATCCCCTCTACCAGACAGGGGATGTATCATCGCCGCACTCTTACCACGCCGTCTGATCCTGAATCGCGAGGATCACAACATAAAAAAAACCACCCCATGCACTGGCAGCTTCCAAATGATAATTTACCTATTTTTTTTATTTTTCAGAAATTTTCATAGTTTTATTTTGTTTATTATGATTATTTGTTCTTTTATAAAGAATTGGAGTTTTTTCATTATGTTTGTACAGAAAACGCTAAAATTGTTCCATGCTGGCGAGTAACGATGAACATAAATTGCGTTTTTGTTTTCTGGAAATTTTGTCAAAATTTTATTTTTAGTTTTCATTTTCCTGAAATTTTCATAAAGTTTTATGTTGTTTAATATGATTATTTCATTTGTTATTTTATAAAGCATTGGCGTATTTTATTCTGATTTTACAGAAAACGCTAAAATTGTTCCATGCTGGTGAAAAAGGATGGTCACAAATTGCGTTTTCATTTTCCAGAAATTTTGACAAAATTTTGTTTATTTTTCTGAAATTTTCACAAAGTTTTATTTTGTTTATTATGATTATTTTATTTGTTATTTTATAAAGCATTGGTGTATTTTATTCTGTTTGTACAGAAAACGCTAAAATTGTTCCATGCTGGCGAAAAAAGATGATCGCAAATTGCATTTTTGTTTTCCGGAAATTTTGACAAAACTTTATTTTTCTAAAATTTTCATCATAAAGTTTTGTTTATTATGATTATTTTATTTGTTATTTTATAAAGCATTGGCGTATTTTATTATGTTTGTACAGAAGACGCTAAAATTGTTCCATGCTGGTGAAAAAGGATGATCACAAATTGCGTTTTCTGGAAATTTTGACAAAATGTATTTTTTGTGAAACTTTCATAGTTTTATTATGATTATTTTGTTATTTTATAAAGCATTGGCGTATTTTATTCTGTTTGTACAGAAAATGCTAAAATTGTTCCATGTTGGTGAAAAAGGATCACAAATTGCGTTTTCATTTTCCGGAAATGTTGACAAAATTTTGTTTATTTTTCTGAAATTTTCATAAAGTTTTTTTTTATTATGATTATTGTAGTTGTTCTTTTATAAAGCATTGGCATATTTTTTCTCTGTACGGAAAATGCTAAAATTGTTCCATGCTGGCGAAAAAGGATGATCGCAAATTGCGTTTTTGTTTTCCGGAAATTTTGACAAAACTTTATTTTTCTGAAATTTTCATAAAGTTTATTTTGTTTATTATGATTTTTTTATTTCTTATTTTATAAAGAATTGGCATATTGTATTATGTTTGTACAGAAAACGCTAAAATTGTTCCATGCTGGCGAATAAGGATGAGCAAAAATTGCGTTTTTTTTTTATTATTTATTTGCAAAAAAAAAAAACACTTTTTTTTCACAAGTTTTGGACTTTTTAATTTACATAGCAAAAAAAATAAAAATCCCAGTGGTGAATAAATACCACCAAAATAAAGAATTATCTGTCTCAGGAAAATGCTAAAAAATTCATATGGATACAGTGTTGCATGACCGCGCAATTGTCACTCAAAGTGTGATAGTGCTAAAAGCTGGCCTGGGCAGGAAGGGGGTGAAAGTGTCCGGACTGGAAGGGGGGGGGAAAGTGTCCGGACTGGAAGGGGGTGAAAGTGTCCGGACTGGAAGGGGGGGGGAAAGTGTTCGGACTGGAAGGGGGGGGGGGGGGGGAAGTGTCCGGACTGGAAGGGGGGGGGGGGAAGTGTCCGGACTGGAAGGGGGGGGGGGAAAGTGTCCGGACTGGAAGGGGGGAAAGTGTCCGGACTGGAAGGGGGGGGAAAAAGTGTCCGGACTGGAAGGGGGGGAAAGGAAAGTGTCCGGACTGGAAGGGGGTGAAAGTTTCCGGACTGGAAGGGGGTGAAAGTGTCCGGACTGGAAGGGGGTGAAAGTGTCCGGACTGGAAGGGGGTGAAAGTGTCCGGACTGGAAGGGGGGGGGGGGGGGAAAGTGTTCGGACTGGAAGGGGGGGGGGGGGAAAGTGTCCGGACTGGAAGGGGGGGGGGGGGGAAGTGTCCGGACTGGAAAGGGGGGGGGGAAAGTGTCCGGACTGGAAGGGGGGGAAAGTGTCCGGACTGGAAGGGGGGGGAAAGTGTCCCGGACTGGAAGGGGGGGAAAGGAAAGTGTCCGGACTGGAAGGGGGTGAAAGCGTCCGGGACCGGAAGGGGGGGGAAAGCATCCGGACCGGAAGGGGGGGGGGGAAGCGTCCGGACCGGAAGGGGGGGTGGGAAGCGTCCGGACCGGAAGGGGGGGAAAGCGTCCGGACCGGAAGGGGGGGAAAGCGTCTGGACCGGAAGGGGGGGGGGAAGCGTCCGGACCGGAAGGGGGGGGGGGAAAGCGTCCGGACCGGAAGGGGGTGAAAGCGTCCGGGACCGGAAGGGGGTGAAAGCGTCCGGACCGGAAGGGGGGGGGGGAAGCGTCCGGACCGGAAGGGGGGGGGGGGGAAAGCGTCCTGACCGGAAGGGGGTGAAAGCGTCCGGACCGGAAGGGGGTGAAAGTTTCCGGACTGGAAGGGGGTGAAAGTGTCCGGACTGGAAGGGGGGGTGAAAGTGTCCGGACTGGAAGGGGGTGAAAGTGTCCGGACTGGAAGGGGGGGAAAGGAAAGTGTCCGGACTGGAAGGGGGTGAAAGTTTCCGGACTGGAAGGGGGTGAAAGTGTCCGGACTGGAAGGGGGTGAAAGTGTCCGGACTGGAAGGGGGTGAAAGTGTCCGGACTGGAAGGGGGGGGGGGGAAAGTGTTCGGACTGGAAGGGGGGGGGAAAGTGTCCGGACTGGAAGGGGGGGGGGAAGTGTCCGGACTGGAAGCATGGGGGGGGGGGGGAAAGTGTCCGGACTGGAAGGGGGGGAAAGTGTCCGGGACTGGAAGGGGGGGGGGGGGAAAGTGTCCGGACTGGAAGGGGGGGAAAGGAAAGTGTCCGGACTGGAAGGGGGTGAAAGCGTCCGGACCGGAAGGGGGGGAAAGCATCCGGACCGGAAGGGGGGGGGGAAGCGTCCGGACCGGAAGGGGGTGGGAAGCGTCCGGACCGGAAGGGGGGGGAAAGCGTCCGGACCGGAAGGGGGGGGGGGAAAGCGTCTGGACCAGGGAAGGGGGGGGGGGAAGCGTCCGGACCGGAAGGGGGGGAAAGCGTCCGGACCGGAAGGGGGTGAAAGCGTCCGGACCGGAAGGGGGTGAAAGCGTCCGGACCGGAAGGGGGGGGGGAAGCGTCCGGACCGGAAGGGGGGGAAAGCGTCCTGACCGGAAGGGGGTGAAAGCGTCCGGACCGGAAGGGGGTGAAAGCGTCCGGACCGGAAGGGGGTGAAAGCGTCCGGACCGGAAGGGGGGGGGGAAGCGTCCGGACCGGAAGGGGGGGGGGGGAAGCGTCCGGACCGGGAAGGGGGGGAAAGCGTCCGGACCGGAAGTCATCCGATGAAAGCCGTCCGGACCGGAAGGTGGGGGGGGAAAGCGTCCGGACCGGAAAGGGGGGGAAAGCGTCCGGACTGGAAGGGGTTTAAAACCGCACCACAAACGCCTATAATGAAGGTAAATGGTATTAAGGCCCCGCCTGCCAGGCGTTTGTGGAGCGGCACCATAGACTTGAATGGGAGGCTTCCACTCCTCCTGACTGGACATGAGGCATCCGTTTTGCTGCGATGCTAATGCTTCAGTGTGAACAGTACTGTGTGCTACCATGTGCATTAAAAACGCTTCCCAAACACCTGACAACGCCAGTGTAAACGTAGCCTTGGAAGGAAACCTTTCCTGAGGGGAACATGACGGCTGCCATGGCTGGCCTCTTCTTTATGGAAATACTAGGTATCTGGCTGCCATGTTGATCCAAAAACTTTATTCCTTCTACATGACTCTCAGAGGAGGACCGGCAGCCGTGTTTGTGTTCCTCCCATGGCACTGAAAGCCAAGGACAGGAATCCTATCAGTTCAGGTTACCACACACTGAGGCGACCCCCTCACACACGCAAAAAGAGCGGGAAGACGCGCCCAGCCTCTCCAGCGCAGGTTTACCACACCTGAGGCGAACCACCCCCCCCCCCCACAAAAACAAGCGGGAAATAGGAAAAGAGCGGAGGGCGGGGCCAAAGCGCTAGCGGCAAGCTCTGTCCGAGGGCGTGGCCAACGCTATTCCTTGTTCACGCCCCCTCCATCCTCCCTCCAGTCCTGCGTGCGCGGCCTCGGTCCTTTGATTGACAGCCGGCGTCGCGAAGGGCCGCCCCCGTGCACGCGCCCGCAAGCCCTTCCGCAGTGTCTTCTCCTGTGAGGGGGGAACCGTCCGTGCGCGCGCTCTGGGAATCCCGGTAACGACGGGAGGTGGCGGCGGCGGTGGAGGAGGAGGAGAGGGGAAAGAAGAAAAGGAAGGGGAGCCTGGATTTTACCTGACGGGAGGGGGCGGCCGAGCAGAGGTGAGTCAGGCCGGGTGTTGTGAAGCGGATGTGTGAGGTAAACATGAGGTGACCCCCCCCCCCCTCCCCCACGCAGCAGCACCCCTCCCCCCACTGTGTACCGGGTATCCTCTTCCCCTCCCCCCCCCCCGGCTTAATCCGTCCTGTCCATCCCCCACCCGGACATAATCCCTCCTCAGTCCTCTATGGAGGCTCTTTGTGTCTGTCTGGCCTCCTTTGTGCTGTCTGTGCCCTCCATGGTGGAGCTCTGAGCCGCCTGTATCCTGGATGACTCCATTCCCCTTCTCACCAATCCCTACATTTACCCACACTGGGGCAGGCAGGAGCCGTCCAATCAGCTTCCAGCTTTCATTTCCGAAGCTTAGCCGAACAGACTGGAGCTGGAAGCTGATTGGTCGCTCTAGATTCTGCCCGTCCGTGTTAGGATACCAGCAATGAAAAGCTGGAAGCTGATTGGTCGCTGTTACCCAAACAAAAAAGAAAAACAGAATCTGGAGCAAGCTGAGCCTGGCGACCAATCAGTTTCCAGCTTTTATTTCCAAAGCTCAGCGGAACAGACTGGAGCTGGAAGCTGATTGGTTGCCAGGCACATCTCGCTCTAGATTCTGCCAGTCCCTGTTTGGATAACTGGCGACCAATCAGCTTCCAGCTTTTATTTCCAAAGCTCAGCGGAACAGACTGGAGCTGGAAGCTGATTGGTTGCCAGGCACATCTCGCTCTAGATTCTGCCAGTCCCTGTTTGGATAACTGGCGACCAATCAGCTTCCAGCTTTCATTTCCGAAGCTCAGCCGAACAGACTGGAGCTGGAAGCTGATTGGTCGCCAGGTGCAGCTTTCTCTAGGTTTTTTTTTTTTTTTTGTCCTGGCGTAGATAACAGCGACCAATCCACTTCCAGCTTTCATGTCTGAAGTTCAGCCCAGCAGACTGAAGATGGAAACCGGTTGGTCTCTGTTATCCAATCTGGAGCAAGCTTCGCCTGGCGACCAACCGGCTTCCAGCTTTCATTTCCGTAGCTCAGCTGAACATACCGGAGCTGGAAGGTGATTGGTCACCAGGCGCAGCTTACTCCAGATTCTCTGTCTCCCAGTTTGGATAACAGCGACCAATCCGCTTCCAGCTTTCACTTCTGAAGCTTAGCTGAACAGATGGAAGCTGATTGGTCGCCTGGCACAGCTTGCTCCAGTTTCTGTTTTTTTTCCAGTTTGGATAACATCGACCAATCAGCTCCTGTCTTCAGACTTCTTGGCTGAGCTTTGGAAATGGAAGCTGATTGGCCGCCAGGCGCAGCTTGCTCAGATTCTGTCTCTCCCAGTTTGGACAGAAGTGACCAATCCGCTTCCACTTCTGAAGCTCAGCCGAGCAGACTGGAGATGGAAACCAGTTGGTCGCTGTTATCCAAACTAGAAAAAAAACAATCTGCAGCAAGCTGCGCCTGGCAACCAATCAGCTTCCAGCTTTCATTTCTAAAGCTTCAACTGAACCAACTGAAGATGGAACCTGATTGGCCGCCAAGCACAGCTTGCTCCAGATTTTTTTTTTTTTTGTTTTTTTTTAAATTCTGGTTTAGATAACAGCGACCAATCAGCTCCTGTCTTCAGTCTGCTCGGCTGAGCTTTGGGAATGGAAGCTGATTGGCCACCAAGTGCAGCTTGCTCCAAATTCTGTCTCTCCCAGTTTGGATAACAGCGACCAATCAGCTTCCAGCTTTCACTTCTGAAGCTCAGCCGCGCAGACTGGAGATGGAAACCGGTTGGTTGCTGTTATCCAAGCTAGCAAGAAAAACCATCTGGAGCAAGCTGCTCCTGGCAACCAATCAGCTTCCAGCTTTCATTTCCAAAGCTTTAATTGAATCGACTGAAGATGGAAACTGATTGGACGCCAAGCACAGCTTGCTCCAGATTCTCTCCCAGTTTGGATAACAGCGACCAACTGGTTTCCATCTTCAGTCTGCTTGGCTTAACTTCAGATGTGGAAGCTGATTGGTCGCTGTTATCCAAACTGGGAGAGACAGAATCTGGAGCAAGCAGCGCCTGGTGGCCAATCGGTTTCCAGCTTTCATTTCCAAAGCTCAGCCGAGCAGACTGAAGACAGGAGCCAATTGGTCGATGTTATCCAAACTAAAAATAAATTCAGTCGGCTTCCACCTTAGTCTGTTTATTAGAAGCTTCTGGTAAAGCTGGTAGCCGATTGGCTGCTGTTATCCAAAGTGTGAGAGACAGCATGTGGAGCAAGCTACGCCTGGCAGCCAGTCAGCTTTCATTTCTGAAGCTCAGCTGAGCAGACAGAAGATGGAAGCTGATTGGTTGCCAGGTGCAGCTTGCTCTAGATTCTGTCTCAGTTCACATAACAGCAACCAATCGGCTTCCAGCTTTCATTTCTGAAGCTTCGACTGATGATGGAAGCTGATTGGTCTCTGTTAGCCAAACTAAGAGAGACAGAATCTGGAGCAAGCTGTGCCTGGTGACCAATTGGCTTCCAGCTTTCATTTTAGAAGTGTCAGCTGCAAGGACTGAAGCTGGAACCTGATTGGTCACCAGGTGCAGCTTGCTACAGATTTTTTTTTTTTCTTTTCTCCATAATTTGGATAACGGTGACCAATCAGCTGCCGTCTTCAATCTGTTCAGCTGAGCTTTAGAAATGGAAGCTGGATGATTGCCAGACCCAGCTTGTTCCAGATTCTCTCCCTGTTTGGATAACCACAACTAATCAGCTTCCAGCTTTCATTTCTGAAGCTCAGCTGAACAGACTGAACCTGAAAGCCAATTGGTCGCTGTTATCCAAACTAGGAGAGACAGACTCTGGAGCAAGCTGTGCCTGGCAACCAATCGGCTTCAAGCTTTCATTTCCAAAGCTCACCTATGCAGACTGATGATGAAACCTGCTTGGTTGGTGTGCACAGCTGCCCCAGATTATCACCTTTATTATACAGGATTTATATAGAGCCAACAGCTTTACTACATGAAGGCAGACAGTGCAGAGACAGTACAATTCGGTACAGGAGGAATCCGAGGGCCCTGCTTGTTCGAACTTACAATCGAAGTCCCGGTTCAAACTTTTGCATTGCGGGAAACCCCATGTAAATTGCACAGGAATCGCAGGGCCGTCCTGTTTGGATCGCAGGGCCGTCCCGTTTGGATCGCAGGGCCGCCCTGTTTGGATCGCAGGGCCGCCCTGTTTGGATCGCAGGGGGCCCGTCGCAGGGCCGCCCGTTTGGATCGCAGGGCCGTCCTGTTTGGACAGGGCCGTCCTGTTTGGATCGCACGCCATTCTTTGCAGTGCGTTTTGAACCCATTCGTAGTGTATGGCTCAAATTGCACCGCACAGAAAAGGTGCAGACACTTTTTTTTTTGCCTGCGCTGGAATTGGATCACATGGGTATTCACACCCATGTTCAGCCAATCGCACTGCGTTTTGCGAACAGTTTTTGGTGTGATGCACAGATCCCTGCGTATCAATGAACTACAAGTACCGACAGCCTTTGCGGCTGTCTGCTTGTACTTCTCGATAGATTTTTTTTTTTTCCATTATTTGTAGCTGATTACTTTTTAATTTTTTTTTTTTTTTTTTTTTTGCTAAGACTTTAACTTTTTCAGCGGTTTGATTTGCAGTAGCTCCGATCTACTGCAGCCTTTGCTCCCCACGTGTATCAATGAGCCTTGGCCGCCCATGACCCTGTCGCCTTTTTCTTCGGTTTTCTTTCCTTGGACCAATTTTGGTCGGTCCTGACCACTGCAGACCGGGAACATCCCACAAGAGCTGCAGTTTTGGAGTTGATCTGACCCAGTTGCCTCGTCGTTACAATTTAGCCCTTGTGAAAGTCACTCAAATTCTTACATTTGCCCATTTATTTTTTGTCTGCTTTTGACACATCAACTTCAGGGACGATTGTTCACTTGCTGCCTAATATACCCCACCTCCTCTCAGATGCCATTGTAACAAGATAATCACTTTCCCTGGCAGTTATAATGTTATGGCTGATTGGTGTACAGCACTGTGAAAACTGTTGGCACTAGGGATGCCAGGTGCCAATCCTTAATGGGGAGCGTGGGACCATTCTTTAACCCCTTGGCGCCTCCCGGTCCTTTAAGGGTTTCAGGGGGCGGGGTTTTAGGGTCATGTGATTCGCCGTCACATGATCGGGAAAGGCCCCGATCGAAAGATGAGATCGGGACCTTTCCGTGAGTACTGGACGTGTGTTGGGAGCGCCCTCTCGGCACGTATGTTTTTCTTAATTGCACACAAATGTGTGGCCGCTCGCGTCACGGCCCGGACACCAGGAGGTTGCACATTTGCGTGCAGCCGGCACCAAGAGGTTAAAGCAGAACTTCCCCTTTTGGGTGGAGCTCCACTTTTTAAGGGCCAGTTCACACCAGGTGCAGTCCAGTGCTGTTTTTTCTGATTGGCGAATACAAGTACCGATACTTTGTGGTGCGATTTGTGAACCCAGACTTGTCACAGGTCTGGGGATTTTAAATCCTCACGGCTTTCTCACTTCTTACAGAGATGACAGTATGGGCTAGATGGCTTTTGATTCTTCTGTGGCGGTGCTGACCCGTCAAAATCCGTCTACCCCGTCCTGTCATCCCTGCACTGAGAGGAGAGAAAGCTGCTGGGATTTCAAATCCCCGGCTTTTCCTTCTTTGACAGCATGGGATCTGTGCAGGGAAGTTTCCTGCACCATTCCTGTGGGAACTCCGGCTATGACAAGCCCCGGATCACACAGGAGCGGTGCAGAAACCGCATGCGATTTGGACAGAAATCACTTTCCTGTTCAAATCGCATGCTATTCTTTGTGGTGCAACTTGCATTTATACATTTTATATTGACGCAAATCGCACCGCAATGTATAGGTTTTAGGAGCATTTTTACAAGTACTCGTTAAAAGGCATCGGTGCATCCGTAGTGAGCGCTATATAAATCCTGTATAATAATAGTTCTGGTGAGATGCTGATTCATGAATCATTCGCCTGCGTGTTGGAAGGCTTTTCCATTATCGGGGAAATAATCGGATCCTTTCTAAAAATAGTCTACTACAGCTTTTCCAACCTTTATAACACGGAGGAATCCTTGAAAAACTTTGGCTTTGTGGAACCCCTGCTAATAATGATCATGTTTACAGCTCATAGTACATTAGTGTGAAGAATGATGATGATATTTGTGGTCAGTGGGAAGAATTCCCCCTTTAGAGATCGCTAAACAGATTGTAGGTGTCGGTGGTCACTCATCTGAGAGGCAGAAATTGCCCCTGGGACCCCTAGAAACCTCTGGAGGAACCCTGGGTGAGGAACCATTATCTACTACTTGGTAAACAAACAAAAAAAGTCAACAAAATGCCAAAAAATTGATCCCCATAGCGGCCTGTGGATGGAGAATATTGAGAAAGCTGAGATGATCATTGTTTACAATCCTGAAACCGACGTGTAAAGGGCCACAGGGAGAC
>CATNWA010014791.1:20000-117500 GCA_951230385.1 Staurois parvus
AAAAAAAATATTATTTTTTTTTTGTGCACAGGAACTCGCACATTTTCATTTGTGTTCCTGCATCATTCAAGTGTGAAGAAAGCTGTATGTTTTCTGTAAGGTGTAGAAACTTCCTCTATCTAAAGAAGGTGTCACTGACCCATGTGCTGCAAACCACTGAGCGCCATGTGTCTGTCTCCTCTGGGACACCATGTGTTGTGTGTGTTCAACACGGAGAGCCTCTGTATTTCAGTCTGAATTGTTTATTTTTCTGCATGGTGGTTCTTTGTGTTTCTTGTCTCTTCACATTGTGTATGGCGTGCGCACATGTCCTGGGTTTAGCTTTAATCTCTTGCATCCTTTGGTGCTACAGGTATGATGTGTATGTTGGGCATTGTTGGAAGACTCCTTGGGGTTTGTTTGTTGAAGCTGGAAAGGGCAAAATCGGGCTCATAGAAACCGATCCGCTTCCAGCTTTTATGGCCAAAACTTAATTGAACCAGCTGAGGTTAGAAGCTGATTGGTTTCTATGCAGAAGGGAGTCTGATTTGCACTCTCCAGTTTTAGTAAATAATGCCCCTTGTGTCTCTTCCTTTTTGTTCTTTGTTTTGTTTCTGTGCTGTGGATCACAAAATTGTCTGCATTGTTACATTTAGGAGATGCACTCTGGTTCCTGTTTTTGTAAATTGACCGCTGTGTGTATTTGTGTGATTGGACTGAAGGTATGATGATGTCTTGCAGTTTTCTTTCAGGACCACATGGGTTGTGTGAATATTCTGCATTGTGGATTTTCTTTTTGTCTGTTTCTTTTCAACGTATGAATAGTCCCTGCTATGGGATCTGTCTTGGTATCCGGCTTGTATCTGTTTTTGGTTTTCTGTGTGTATCTTGCATATTGATGGCATATACTGCAAATCTTCGCTTGTCACATGCTTCATCTGAGCAGCGTTGGGTGTGCATTCCATGTATAAGGGTAACGTTCAGATGGCTCTGAGGAAGAGGCAAGACCTCGAAATGTGTCAACCAGTTTGATCTCTATATACCCTACCATGTGATGAGATGCGTTGTAGGTCGGAATTTGCTGTTGTATTGTGCCAAGTCTTTGTACATCTCCGGTCTTGTGAGTATATACCTTGCCATGTTTTAGTAAGTCTAGTAAAAAGGATAATTCTCTAGGCTGGTGCGCCCTCTTCTTTTGTGTTTGTTTTATACTGCATTCCGTGGCAGATGTGTGTTATCTTTGCTGTGTGCATTCTTCTTCCTTTTTTTTTTGGGTAAAGTTTCAGTACCAAAAGCGCTAACCCCGAGCTACACTTGGGCTTACCATGCAGCGTTGCTCAGGGATTCCCTGCAGCGCTTACCTTGTCCTTCGCTCCCGCGATGTGTCCCCGGCCACCTCCTCCGGCCAATTCCGTGTTCCGGTCCCTGCGAGTGTCGGGACGTACGGGGGCCGGAACCGGCGGCAAATTTGAAAATTTTAAAAACTGTCATTTTCTGTTTACAAACGGTTTTATTGTACAAGAGTAGACTGTAAAACAGTACATTTTCGAATGATAGTTACAGCAAAAACAAGGCACTTTTGAAAAGTACAATTTAGAAAAGTATATTAATGTTAAGAAATAGAAAAGAATAGGTTGCAAGTGCATGAAATACGTAGATGATAAAGTAGGTTGTATGAGACATCTGTCAACAATATATGCCAGTCAACGTTCATTGGGAATGTTGTTAATCATACAATAAATGTCTATAATCCTTCCATGACTCCCATTTTTTTTTTTTTATCAAATAAGTGCATCTTATCCAGCAGGGTATAATGAATACGTTCCATGAGCATCACAGCATCAACTCTGTAAAACAGAGGCCAAGGGTACAGAATTGGATCTCCAGTGTAAGGCAATAGACCATAAAGTGGCAATACAAATAGTATGTATCAATCTCATAATAATATCAGAGACCCCCGGGATATGAGCCCCCAAGAGACAGGTCTGTAAAGACAATCGTACCGGGGTAGCCACCTCCAATATCTTGCACCAAATCATAGCTAAGGTTGGGCAATCCCAAAATATATGAACCAAAGTACCTGGGAGGCCACAGCCCCGGAAACATAAAGGGGACGTTTGTGGGGAAAAAACTGTCATTTTTGATAATAAACAAATATCACATAGTATAACATTCCTGTATCAAACCATTTCACATACATTTTGTCCCGAGTGCTTTGTCCGGCGCCCTGCCTGCATTTTTACTGTTCATTCTGCCTGGAAACTGAGAAACGTCCATGGCGTCCAAGAAGCGTCCGTTTAGGTCAGACGCGGTTTTAGACCGGCTAGAGAACAGCGATAGTAAATCAGAACCACTTGCAGAATTGAGTGATAATGATTGGTGGGGGAAATTCCTCATCAGACACTGAAAACGATTCTGCGACTGAGCTCAGCGATGTGCGAACTTGGCGCTATATTTCACTGTTTTTGGTTTGATTATATTATTGAATTAAATTATAATTTATGATTTCGTGTTTCAAATTTTATCCTACCCGGGATGTTTACTAGACTCTTGTTCGGACAGATTTCAGTGAGTTATTCCTAAAAATTACAGGCCTACAATAAAAAAAAATACATATTTCCATGCAAAAAATGTACCACTTTGAGCACAGAAATATGGACATAATCAGACCACTGGGGAGGTTAAGGAGTTTTTTTTCAGCTCAAACGGCAACTATTCCTATTGGCTGCAGCAAAAACGCCTAAATAAAAAACGCCTATAATATTTCAAATCTGCTCAAAAACACCTAAAAAAAAAAAAAATGCTGAGCTTAGTGTGAGTGTAGCCTAAAGAACCAAACTGAACCACAATAAGCCTTTTTCACACGGGTGTCTGTATGTCTTTTTTTTTTTTTTTTTTTTTCTTTTTCTTTATCTGTCCGTTTTTTACGGATGAAAAATGGACACCCATGTATTTCTATGGACTAGCGAATGTAAACGAATGATCATCTGATTACATACGTTTAATGTCCACATCTGGTTTTTTTTTTTTTTTTTTTTTGGAAGAGAACCCTATTTTTTTCTTTAGTTAAGAAAACACAAAACAAAAAAACCTAAATTGATGAAAAAAAACTGATGTAAACTGATCCGGTTTTTTTTTTCCTTTGATAAAATGTGACTGAACTGATGAAAAAAAAATGGAACGCCCGTGTGAAAGGACCCTTAGATGGGTGATCTGTCAAAGAACTCCACATTAAAGCAGAACTATACTCACCTAGAATCCAGTGGTGCGCCATCCCAGGAATTCACCACCGGCCGCTTCTGGCCCTCGATCCGTGGTCACTGTCATTGGTCTGGCCGAGATGATGTCACTCTTGCGCATGTGTGGGAGTTCCGTCACATTTGACATTGCCAAATTTCTGCAGTGGGCTGCACTTGCAGGTAAGCAGCTTTATTGCAGAAGAGACGAAACATGTCTCTTCTGCATTAAACATCCTGCCTGTTCAGCCATTTTCATCGTGGAGCCTGAAGTTCCACTTTAACCTCTTCACACCGGCCGAACGCAAATGTGCCATCTGGGCCTAGACGCCGAGCGGCCCCACATTTGCGTCCTATTTAAAAAGGACATATGTGCTGAGAGCGCTCCCAGCACACATGTCCGGTACTCACGGAAAGGTCCCGATCTCCTCTTTCGATCGGGACCTTTCCCAATCGTGTGACCGCCCTTATGGCGGTCACATGACCCTAAACCCCGCCCTTACTCCCGGCTTCTGAAACTCTTAAAGGGCCGGGAGGCGCCGGCGTGAAGGGGTTACGCATACCCTGTCACTGGAACTTGTTTTTTGGACTCCATGCACACGGGGCGTTTTGATAACGCTGGTAACGTTTGCTGTGTAAAGTCACGTTAAAAACTTGAGTTTTTCAGCTTTTTTTTGTTTTAGCGTTTTGTCATTCGCCTGTAGCTGCGTTTTTTCCGCGTTTGCAGTTTTTTTTTTTTTTTTTTTTTTTTAACAAAATCCGAAAAAGGTAAAAAAAAAAGTCCAAAAATGCCGGTTTGCAGCGGTTTTACCATGCTTTGCCGCATTTTCCAGCATTAGACCATTTTTACAGCTGAAAAACTCTTCTAGAAACCCGCTAGTTCTGGGTTTTTTTTTTTTCCAGCCAAAAGACGTTGATTATGTGTGTGTATGGACAAATAGGATAACATGCTAGGGGGGGGGGGGGGGGGGGTTTGCTGACTGTAGAAAAAAACATCAACAGCCGCTGTAGAAACGTTCCGTGTGCATGAGGACTTAGTCCGGATTCACATATATGTGGTGCGGTATATCACATGTAATTTGCACATGAACCAAACCGCATTCCTGTGCAGATCACATGCGATTTGTATGCGGTGCAATTGGAGACGTATGTTTTGTATGGCCCTAATCGCACCGCACCAAAAAGGCGTAAGGCCCTTTTTTGGGTCCGCACTAGAATCGTATCGCATCGGTATTCACACTTATGCGATCGGATTCTGCGCACTGCGTTTTGTGGACCGCATTTGGTGTCAACATACACGCCCGCAGAAGTTCGCACGAACGCAGTGCGATTCTGACGCGGTGCGTAATTTGCACTCAAAACGCTGCAGACTGATGCAGTGTGAACCGGGCTGAGGGTGCTGCACATTAACCCGTATAATTATGTTACCGGATGTTTTTAAAAAATATTATTTTGTATAATTGTCTTTTTAGAACCGTGTGCCAGTTGTTCTCATGGTATTGTGGGTCTTGTGAGAACCGTCCGAATGTTGTGTGTTCTGTCAGGGTGGACTGTATATTTGTTAGAGGCGACCGTCGCGCTGATAGTTGCAGATCACTGATATATGTTTGTATGTTGTGTTTTTTAGCAATCCCTTGTGATGCTGCGTGCCTCTTGTGTTCACGCTTTGTGTTTTGGTCTTTTGCATGGTAGAAAAAAGGACGGTGTTTGTGCCAACGTGCAGAGCCCTGGCTGCGTTCCTGGTGGGGTCTTGCAGCGTTCGGGGGGGTGGGGGAGGGGGGGGGGGGGGGGGGGGGGGGGCCTTCTCTGTCATACCCATTGTTCCCAACAAGAGATGGCTGTAGCATGTGGCAGCTCAGGATAACCTCTGTGTACACAAGACTAAGCCTGATGTCTCCATTCTTAGCTGTTCGGGCATGTAATGGTCTGCATGACAGCTGTGTAACCGAGCCGTGCCGTTTGATTACTTCACTTTTGTTGTAAACGCTGCTTTTAGAAACTAGTTATTAATGTTGTGTATTGAAGTGTTCATGACTAAACTGGTTCAGTTACTATTTTTGTCAAGTTGGTGGGACATGGCCATGATAAAGAGTAAGGCAGGCCATAGATGGGTCGAAAATCGGCCGATTTATCGTTAAAATAAAGAAAATAAAAAAAAAAAAATCGGCCGATGTTCGCACCATTAATGGATTAATTGGTCGGCCGTTTTTCTGGGATTTTGGCACGTTTTTTTTTTTGGATTTTTTTTTTTTTTTTTTTTTTAATCGGTAAAGTTGGAAAAAAAAATCGCCCGCTTTTTTGCCGATCGGCAACGATGGGCAAATCAGCCGATCTTTTTACCAATAAAAAAAATCTGCGCATGAGCCGTGACCTGCAAGAAAAAGAACTCCAGTCCGCTATTATATTTGACATGAAAAAGTCTTGCGGTTGCAACAATGTATCTGTTTGTATCCGAATAAAAACATCTGTATCCGAAATGGATGAAAATGGATACTATGTTGCGACCGCTACACTTTTTAATGTCAAATATAATAGCGGAGCTCTCTGCAGGGACAGACAGAAGTAATTAAATGCCGGCTGTTGACGGGACGAAAATCGGCCTTTTTTTTTTTTTTTTTTTTTTTTTTTTTTTTTTTTTTTTTTTTTTTTTTTTTTTTTTTTTTTTTTTTACCGTTGGTAAGGTTGGCCTATTGAACGACCGATATTTTTTTTTTTTTTTTTTTTTTTTACGGCTGGTTTTCGACCCGTCTATGGCCTGCATTAATGGCAGCAGTGCTACGCAAGTCTGTGATCTTTGCACTTGTTTGACTTTTGCTAGCGCTCAAAGTCGTATGGTAAAATCTATTTTGCAGTTATTTTCCAATAAAGATGTTTCTCCTTCAGCTATTGTCTGTCTGATAATTACAGTATCTCCCAAAAGTGAGTGTCCCCCTCCCTGAGAGTCCCCCCCCCCCCCCCCCCCCCCCCCCTCACATTTCTGTAAATATTTGATTCTCTCTTTTCATGTGACAACACTGAAGAAATGACACTTTGCTACAATGTGACGTAGTCAGTGTACAGCTTGTATAACATAGAAATTTGCTGTCCCCTCAAAATAACTCAACACACCGCCATTAATGGAGATCTGGGAGATACTCTCCTAGATTGTAAGCTCCAAGGAGCAGGGCCCTCTATTCCCCCCCCCCCCCCCCTCATGTTTTGCATTGTATTGGTATTGTTCTGTCACATGTTCTGTCCCCCTTTGTAATGTACAGCGCTGAGCGAACTATCGGCGCTTTATAAATACTGTATAATAATAATACTGTATGTAAGTTTCTATTGAGGAGGATTTTACTTTCTCTGGTTGTGGTCTGGAAGCCAAATTTTTTTTTATAAAGTTGTTCATTGTCTGTGTAATGTTTGAGTCAGATGTCCGCTTTCATTTTCTATCCTCTGCTAAATAGCCGACATCTTTGAGAAGGAAAATAAAAACATTACTGTTATGAGCAACACAGAAACTTTCATTTTTTTTTTTTTTTTTTATTCTTTTATTTTTTTTTTTTTTTGTTTAAGGGGGATGGGAGGGTTTTTACTATTGAAAAAACAATATTTTTTAAATTTCATATTAAATGATTGTCACGAGCCGGTACCAGCTATCTAGTGATGTTGGACATATCTGTCGTGTGCTTGTCTGTTTTAGGATTGGAAAAATATCACAGGCCACTGTATAGGTTTGTTTCATTTATGTTGCATCATGAATTCCAGGGAGGTTTGCGCAGTAGTAATCGCGATTACATTTATTTTGTGTTTTTCCATGCCAGGAGGCCTTGCTTTAGATCTTCCAGTAAAGGAACCAACGCTTTTTAATATTCTTCCAGCTTCATGTTTGTTTTGAGACGAAAGCCGCATTCAGACTCGGATCACACTGTTGCATGCCGTGCAGCCTGCACTTGCTCGGGCATGGCAGGAGACCCGCAGCCGCAGTGAAACTCGTCTTTTTTTTTGACCCTGCGGTTTTCCTGCAGTTCCTGCAAATGATTTGTGGGCTGAGATGCATAGGGGTGCCATTCAGAATTAATGGCAGCCTCGCACATCTCGATTTTGTTTGCATGTGCGGGAACAAGTGCAATGCCCACAATTGTGAACCTAACCTCACACCCGAGTGCTTTGTGTAACTCGAAGCTCCAAAATGCTCAACATTCAAAATCCTTTTTTCAGCTCTGCCTGTTCACACCTGAGCGTAGTGTGAAGCTTGTAGTAAGAAAAAGTACCTGAGCTTCTTTTGAGCTACTAGCGTCAATTGTTTTTGGTTCGAAAGCGCCTGAAAATTGCACTTGCGCACGTCGCATGGTTTTTACCCCTAGTAACCATCGCTTGTACAAAAAAGACAACTCCGTGTGAATGCAGCCTAAGGGACCAGTTGAAATTGGCTTGTTTTCTGTTGGATATTGCACACTGATTTTTATTTATTTTCCCCATTCATAAAATTATTATTATTATACAGTATTTTATATAAAGCGCCAATAGTTGGCTCAGCGCTGTACATTACAAGGGGGACAGAACATGTGACAGAACAATACCAATACAAATGCAATACATGAGGGGATGAGGGCCCTGCTCCTTGGAGCTTACAATCTAGGAGGGAGGGGATGGTGGCACAGGAGGAGATAGCTGTGGGGGATGGAGTGGTAGGAAGAGTGGAGGAGGTCGGCAATTAGCAGGGGGTGGGGTAGGCTTCCCTGAAGAGATGGGTTTTCAGGGTGCGCCTAAAGGAGAGGAGAGTAGGTGATAATATGATGGGGTTGGGGCAGGGAGTTCCAGAGGATGGGCGACACCCTGGAGAAGTCCTGGAGGCGGGCATGGGAGGAGGAGACCAGGGAACTAGAGAGAAGGAGGTCTTGTGAGGAGCGGAGTGTGCGTGTTGGGGGGTACTTGGATATTAGGTCAGTGATGTAGTTCGGGGCAGTATGGTGGACGGCTTTGTACGTCAGTGTTAGGATTTGAATTTGATCCGTTGCGCAATCGGAAGCCATTGGCAGAGGGGGGGATTGGAGTCAGTGGGGGATTGGCAGAGGGGGGTGGCGGACACTGAGTGGAGGTCAGTGGAGGGATTGGCAGAGGGGGGTGGGCGGACACTGAGTGGAGGTCAGTGGAGGGATTGGCAGAGGGGGGTGGAGGACACTGAGTGGAGGCCAGTGGAGGGATTGGGCAGAGGGGGGTGGAGGACACGGAGTGGAGACCAGTGGAGGGATTGGCAGAGGGGGGTGGCGGAGATGGAGCGGTTGGAAAGGTGAATGAGTCTGGCAGCCGTATTCAGGATGGACTGAAGCGGGGATAGCCAGCGGTGAGGCAGGCCAGTGAGGAGGGAGTTGCAGTAGTCGAGTCGTGATATGATGAGGGAGTGGATGAGCTGTTTAGTGGTTTCTGGGGTTAGGAACGTGCGGATTTTGGCGATGTTGCGGAGGTGGAGTCGCACGAGTTTGTTGAAGATTGGACTTGGGGCTGGAAGGATAGGTTGGAGTCCAGAATGACACCAAGTACTCTGGCCTGCGGGGATAAATGCAGGCAGTGGTGTGGTTCCTGCTCAGTGCTGCAGAGAATGCAGTGATTGGGGGGAGGCTGTTTTTAGTAATGGGGGGGGGGGGTTATGTGTTGAGTCCCGCCTTTCAGAATACAATAGTGCAACCTAGAGATCCTGCATCACCCATTGTTGTTTGTGTTGATCTGTCAGTTTTTTTGTTTTTTCCTTCATCCTGCTGGTTGAACAAAAAGAAACTGAACATGTATACCCAGCTTTAGCCACAACGGACCAAAGATCACTGTAAATAATGGTCAGTCGCAATTTTCAAGACCTTGCTTCTTTTATATGGGGCAACAATGTCTTAACCTGCATAATAATTCTTCCAAATATCGGTAGTCCCTCGGTGCCCTGCTTATGAATACAGTCATATTAAGCTGCTTGAATTATTTAAAAAACGGTGATGGAAAAAGTGAAAAAAAACCCTTTTATAGCGAAAGAAATGTCTGTTTTCTGAAGGTAGATCAATTGTACAACTTCTGATGGGTTGCCTTGTTGTGAGATGCTTGTATGTTTGATAAACCATGGAATGTTCTGTGAAATGGCCTTCTGTAAGCTGGATATAGCCAAACTGATATGTCCGAAGGAACAGTGGGTAGGTAGGCAGGCGAGGACCTACAGCTGTAGAACATGCCACTCACCTGATGTGTTGAAAAAGGCACATGTATTGTTAAAACTAATGGTGCACCAAAATGAAAATTGTGGACCGAAAACCTGGGTTCACATACATGTGGTGCGGTACATCGTATGTGATTCGCACATGAACCGCACTGCATTCCTGTGAAAATCGCATGCGATTTGTGTGCAGTGCGATTGGAGCAGGAATGTGGTGCGGTTCTATTCGCACTGCGACCACACCAAAAACGTGCGGGACTTTTTTTTTTTTTTTTTGGTCCGCACTAGAATCAGATCGCATGGGTATTCACACCTATGGGATCCGATTCTGCACATCGCACCGCATTTTGCAGACGCTTTCAGGGTGTTGTTAACTTGGCATACACACCCGCAGCAGTTTGCATGAATGGGGTGCGATTCTGATGCGGTGCGGAATTTGCACTGAAAACGCTGTGAATTCCGCACCGCATCAGAAGTAGCAGCTTCTGCTCAATGCAGCAGCCAGCAACTGACATCCCTGTATCCACTACCACCATGTATCATAACCAAATACAGCTGCCACATATAGTCTACACAAAACAGATACTGGATTCCTGCTGAAAAAAACATCTAAAAACGGGAAAAAAAAAAAAAAACCACTCCCAAGCCAAAATAGGCCGCAGACATGAAGGCTGCTCCCCAGACAGTCAAGACATCCCCCCGAGAACAGGCATGGAGAGATCTCCCATCTTTGCACAGATCTGAGCTCTGAGACGGTCTGACATTCTCATTGCTGCCTACACAGTACTATAGATCCTTTACTCCCCTGGACAGCCAAGGATCCGCTGTAGCATGGATGAGGAAATCAATGGATTTCACCTGGGGGATGAACAACAGAAACGGCTTTACACCTCTTCACTAGTGACAAATTCTGTTTGTGCCTTTTGACCTTCCACTTGTTGTCCAGGCTCGTGCTTTGGCTGTCTGTAAACTGGTAAAAGCAATCTATCCCCCCCCCCCGATCTTGATATCACTTAAAGTTTTGGAGTTTTTCTGATGATCTAGGTCAGGGGTTCCCAAATCATGGCCCCGGTAATATGAGACCCATCCTGCTCAAAGCTAGGGTCAGGTTCACTCCTCTATATTTCCTTTCTCCATTTCAGTTGGTTGCTAGGACTGTAAGCACACTAGCAACTAGTGACTTGCCTCAGCAGGAGGAAGGAACTTCTCTGTCCATACCTGCCCTACCTCTCCGCTCCTGCTCTGCTGCTACACGAACTACAGCCATGCTGTGCGCAATGTAATGGTGGACCCCCAGATGGGAAATCTAATGTAAAGGGGACTCTAATTGGGGAGGGCTGTGAGAGAGACTAATGTAAGGAGGGACGTTGTGTGGGGATTCTAATGTAGGGGGGACTCCTAAGGTAGACTTTGATGTAAGAGGGGCTCTTGCTTTGTTTTACTGACATTTTCTCTCTTGTTCTGAATAACATGCTGATCCTAAAAAAAAATAACAGTTCTTATTAATCTGATGTATACATTTTTTTTTTTTTTTTTTTTGGCCTGTGAATACTTGTACAATATACAATGTGATCCTCTTACTGAAAAGTTCCCTGTTCTAGATTGAGTGCCTCAGTCTTTCGAAGGTGCTTATCAGACTTGGGGGATGATCCTTCGCTGTCCAGGGGAGTAAAGGATCTATAGTACTGTGTAGGCAGCATTGACTGAGAATGTCAGACCGTCTCAGAGCTCAGATCTGTGCAAAGATGGGAGATCTCTCCATGCCTGTTCTCGAGGGGATGTCTTGACTGTCTGGGAGCAGCCTTCATGTCTGCTGCCTATTTTGGCTTGGGAGAGTGGTGTTTTTAGATGTTTTTAGATGTTTTTCAGCAGGACTCCAGTATCCTGTTTTTGGGTAGACTATATGTGGCAGACTGTATTTGTTTATGATACATGGCGGTAGTGGCAAATTGGTCTGTATTCAAGCTTGTTTATCCGTAGCCTGTGTAATTATGCTCATTTGCAAACTATTTGACTTAAGCAAACTGTTTTCCATAGTTGTTGCTTGCTTGCCAAGAATATGAAGATCCAGTAACATGAGCTAACATTTTTCTCATGCAGCCAGACATAAATTCAATAAATTCACTCTCTACACTGTGTTTCGCGTCCACCCATACAAGGATATTGTAAACATTTCCCTATTAGCGTAAAGGCTTAGTTCACTTTTGTTACACCCATATAACATGGTCGCAGCCCTAATCTTCAACCTGATGATTTGTGGAGTTCCTCTTGATCCTTCTGGTTTTTGGTGTTTGTGTGCGTGTTGTTTTTTTTTTTTTTTGTTTCCTATTTGGTGTGGCTGTGCACATCATCCATTGACAGATTCATTCACTTTGATCAGTGAATGGAAAGACTACAAGTTTCAATCTACCACCACAGCAGGTGGACTCGTAGGTCTCAATGGAGTACAAGTGCAGTGGATATCCCACAGTGGTAAATGGTTAGCACTTCCGCCTGGCAGTACTCGGGTTGTTTGGTTTTAATCCCAGCCACGGCACCACCTGCCTGGGGTTTGCATGTTTCTTTATTTCTCCCTGTGCCTGCATGGGTTTCCTCCGGGTACTCCGGTTTCCTCCCACACTCCAAAGACATGCTTTTTTTGGTAGGTTAATTGGCTCCTGTCTAAATTGTCCCTAGTATGTGTATGTATGAATGTGAGTTAGGGACCTTAGATTGTAAGCTCCTCGGGGGCAGGGACTGATGTGAATTTACTATACTAGAGATATAGAAAGAGTTATAGAGAGAGAGCTATATCTATATAGATAGATAGATAATCTCTTCTCTTTAGCTCTCTCTCTATAGAAGATGAGATCTTTTTTCCCTCCCTCTTCCTCTCATTTCCTCTCTCCCTCCCTCCCTCTTCCCCTCCCTCCCCTCCCTAGGGAACCTCCTCCTCTCTCTCTCTCCCTCCCTCCCTATGAGACACTCCCTCCCTCCCTTTCTCTCTCGCCCTCCCCTCCCTTCCCTCCCTCCGCTCTTCTCCCTCCCTTCACCCTCTTCTCCCTCCCCTCCCCCTCTCTCCCCCCCAGCCCTCTCTACTCTTCCCTCTCCCTCCCCTCTCTCCCTCCCTCTCCCCTCTCCTCCACTCCCTCCCCTCCTCCCTCCTCCTTCTCCCTCCCTCCCTTCCCTCCACCCTACCCTCTCCCTCTCACCCTCCCCCCCTCTCCTTCTCCTCCCCCTCCCCTCTCCCCCCTCCCTCACTTCCCCTCTCCCCCCTCCCCCCCCCTCCACCCTCTCCTCCCTCCCCCTCCTCTCCCCCCCCCCTCTCATCCCTCCCTCCCTCCCTCCCCCTCCTCAAATCTCCTCCCTCCCCCCCTCCCCCCCATTCCCCCCTTCTCCCCCCCTCCTCCCTCCCCTCCTTCCCTCCCCTCTCCCTCCCTCCCTCCCCACTCCCCCCATTCCCCCCCCCCCCCTCCCCCCCCTCCCCCTTCCCTCCCCCCCCCCTCCCCCCCCCCCCCCCCCCTCCCTCCCTCCCTCCCCCCTCCCCTCCCCTCCTCCTCTCCCTCCCTCCCTCCCATCCCTCCCCCACCCTCCCTCCCTCCCCTCCTCCCTCCCTCCCTCCTCAACTCCCCTTCCCTCACCCCCCCTCCCCCCTCCCCCCATCCCTCACCTCATTTCCCCCCCCCTCCTCCCTCCCCTCCCCCTCCCCCCTCCCCCCCTCTCCCCTCCCCCCTCCACCCCCTCTCTCCCCTCCCCCCCCCCCCCCTCCTCCCTCTCCCCTCCCACCCTCCCTCCCCCCTCTCCCCCTCCCTCTCCTCCCCTCCCCCTCCCCTTCTCCCCCCTTCCCCCCCTCTCCCCCCTCCCCCTCTCTCCCCCTCCCTCCCCTCTCCCCCTCCCCCCCCCTCTTCCCCCCCCCCCTCCCTCCCATCCCTCCCCCTCTCTCCGCCCTCTTCCTAACCCTCCCCCTCCCCCTCCTCCCTACCCCCCTCCTCCCTCCCCTCTCCCCCTTCTCCCCCCTCCCTTCCCCCTCCCCCTCCCCCTACCCCTCCCCCCCCCCTCCCCCCCCCCCCTCATCCCCTCCCTTTCTCACCTTGTCTCCCCCCCAACCCTCCCTCCCCTCTTCCCTCTCCCCTCCCTCCTTCCTCTCCCCCCCTCCTTTCCTCCCTCCCCCCCCCCTTCTCCCTCCCCCCAGATTCCCCCCGCTCCCTTCCCTCCTCCCCCCCCCCCTTCCTCATCCTCTCCTCTCTTTCCCTCCCATCCCTCCCCTCCCTCCCTATCTCCCTTCCCCCCCCTCCCACTCCATTCTCCCTCCCCCCTCTCCCCCTCCTCCCTCCCCTCCCGCCCCTCCCTCCCTCCCTCCTCCCTCCCTCCCCCCCTCCCTCTTTCCTCCCTCCCTCCCTCCCCCCCTCCGTCCCTTTCCCCCCCCCTCCTCCCCCTCCTCCCTCCCCCCCTCCCCTCCCTCCCCCCCTCCCTTCCCTCTCTCCCTCCCTCCTCCCACTCCCTCCCTCTCCCTCTCCCTCTCTCTCTCTCTCTCTCTCCCTCTCTCTCTCCCTCCCTCTCTCTCCCTCTCTCTCTCCCTCCCTCTCTCTCTCCCTCTCTCCTCCCTCTCTCTCTCTCAGGAGCCTCCCTCTCTCTCTCCCCTCTCTCTCTCTCTCTCTCTCTCCCCCTCTCTCTCTCTCTCTCCCTCTCTCTCTCTCCCTCCCTCTTCCCCCTGCTCTATATTTTTAGTGTAAAGCGCTGTGTAAATTAACGGCACTATGTAAGTAAGGTACCTGAAATAAATAAAATGAATGAATAACTAAAATATCCCCTCCAATTGTAGTCCTCGGTTTACTTCCTCCAGCCACGGTAGGTTCATACCTTCTTATGGGTTGGTGGAAATTACCTCAGGAGCCTGTGCAAATCTAAACTCCAGTACTGTGACGGGGCCACCACTACCGCCTGGGCACAGCACTAGACCCCCGCTGCCCCTATTGCACATATGCTGGCCAGATGGTGCTAGTGGCTCTTACTGTGGATTGCCAGCGGCTTCTACTGTGCTGTGGCCGGTCACAGCGCTAGCTACCCTACATTTGTGCACTAGGGCACTCTCCCAAAAGGACAAAAAGGCACCAAAATCTAAGGATCGAGGGCAAAAAAAGAAAATATTTTACGCTATTTGGGCGGTGTTTACTGCAAAAAAAAGAAAACTTTTTTTTTTTTTTTTTTTTAGACCTTGGGCGTTGAGGCTCAGAAGTGCTGAAGCTTGAAATCCCACATGATTTCCTGCTCCTGGGGAGCTGCAGGTGGCGTGTACAGCTGGCCATATTGGTGACTGTACATGGCCGTACTTGTGCAGACCCCAGTGCTCCTGTGCATTCACTTGTATGGCCTGCTGTATGTGCCACCTGCAGCTCCCCCGACATGGAAAAATGCTAAGAATTTTATGTTTTGAGCACTTTTACCTCTAAATGTCCATGTGCATCAGACCTTGGGGGTTCAATGCTGCTTTTGTATGTTGCATTTGTTACCTTTTTTTTGTAAAGGATGGACTATTCCTTTTAAATAGCAGGTCATGTGCAAACACCACCCTTAGCTAAGTGTTTTGAGTAATCCCCGGAGGCTTAAATCACCCATTGTATACTTTAATGCCGAGGTTCCTCCACTGTGTAGCTGCCTCTCCCTCACAGCCTTAGAGGGAAACCTTCAAACTTCATTGAAACTTCACTCCGTACTATTTTGAATCCTTATGTTTCTAGCAGAATGCATGTCGCTGAAAACCAAACCAAAATATCTGCATATGTGGGGGTTGGGGGGGGGCTCCAATTTTATTTTCCTCCTATTTATTTTTTCATGTATATTTTTATTTTTTTAACTTTATGATTTTATTGCTATCACATAGGGGACCAATAGTCCTCTATGTGATAGCATATGAGTGACAAGTCCTCTTTGTAGGGGGGTGGGGAGAAGAGCAGTGTATACAGAGAGGCTTCCTCACTGGCTGTCAGTGTATGCCAGTGCCGATTTTTTTTTTTTTTTTTTTTTTTTTTTTCCTTTGGCAATTTCCGGCTTTTTTTTTTTTTCTTCACTATAGCTCACAGAATTAGCTGTCACTTTCCCCAGAGCTAAAGGAAACCTTTTTTGTTTCTTTTATCTTGAGAAATAAACTAAAAGGAAACTGTTTTTCTTTTAGCTGGGGGGGAAGCTGATTGAAGAAGGAAAAAAAAAAAGCCAGTAATTACATTTAAAAACGGTCACCGACCTATAGTGACAACCAGTCACTGTATACACTCCTCCTCCTCCTGCCTTTTCTGTGCCGCCCCCCCCCCCCCTCATATCTGCAGTACACAGTCTTCTGTATCGGCTAAATCTTTCCTATAGGCAGTATGCCGATGCTATTTTCGGGCGATATGTTTCGGTGCATCCCTAGTAAATTATTATTATTATTATTATACAGTATTTATATAGCACCAAAGGGTATGCTCAGCGCTGTACAGTAGCAAGGGGGACAGAACATGAGACAAGACAGTAACAATACATGAGGGGTTCGAGGGCCCTGCTCTTTCGAGCTTACAATCTAGGAGGGAGGAGATGGCTGTGGGGGATGGAGTGGTGGGAGGAGTGGAGGAGGTTAGTTGTTAGGTGAGGTCAGGTGTTGGGTAAGGTTGGGGTAGGCTTCCCTGAAGAGGAGGGTTTTGAGGGTGCGCCTGAAGGTGAGGAGGGTAGGTGACAGTCTGATGGATTGGGGTAGGGAGTTCCAGAGGATGGGGAAATCCTAGAGAAGTCCTGCAATCGGCGTGGGAGGAGGAGACCAGGGAGCTAGAGAGTAGGAGGTCCTGTGAGGAGTGGAGGGCACGGGTAGGGTAGTATTTGGGTATCAGGTCGGTTAGGTAGTTTGGGGCAGTGTTGTGAATGGCTTTGTAGGTCAGAGTTAGCAGTTTAAATTTGATGCGTTAAGCAATCGGGAGCCATTGAAGGGATTGGCAGAGGGGGGAGGCGGAGCGCTTGGTGAGGTGGATGAGTCTAGCCGCTGAGTTCAGGATCGACTGGAGCGGGGATAGCGTTCGTTTGGGTAGGCTGGTGAGAAGGGAGTTGCAATAGTCCAGGCGTGAGATGATGGAGTGTACGAGTAGTACGAGATGGGAAGGTATATCCTAATTTACTTGTTTTAATTTTTTTTTTTTTTTCTGTTCAGTTACTTCCTAGTTTCCATGCCTAGGCATGGCATCCCAGGAGTCTTTAGTAGGGGAGGAGGGGTTTTCTCATCTAAGCACACCCGCCTGTCTGCATGCCTGAGCTATGGGCAGATGGATCCAGGAAGTAAATACTACATTAATCTGCCCTGACTCAAGATGGCCACAGTCTGAAGTTGTAAGGGGGTGTTTCTGAAAGTGATTTCTCATCAAGATAAAGCATGGAGATATGGATGGATGGATGGAGGAGCTTGCTTTGAATATTGAGAGAATCAAATCGCACTTTTGGTTTGTGGTTCTCAGTTACATGGCCTGGATCATGCACACTAAAAGTATTTATATAATCTGAACAAGTGGGAAAGCACCTCAACAAAAAAAAAAAAATGCCCTCATTTATTTCTGTATCTCTAAGGCCTCATGCAAATTTAGTGCTTTCAAGCACCCAATGTAAATTGCATGAGTTCCTGCAAGCCAAGCTGTACATTGGATGCCTGAAAGCATTTGTGTGCCTCACATTGCGACTGGATTCATTTTTGAAGTTCACCACACACTGACATCTTGGCCTTCTGTAAGGGCCGGTTCACACCAGAATCACAGGAATGCTTGCCATGCTCCTGTGCGATTCCAGTGTGGTGCGGTTTTACAGCCCCCTTTTTATTTGAATAGGCTGGAAATTGCGTCGGAACACAGAAAAAGTGGTGCATGCACTACTTTTAAAAACGTGCAGCACCAAATCACATGCTACGGCGGTACCATGTGATTTGGTGCCCAAAAGGACGCTGACTATGGCACCTGCAGCAGTTTTCAAAGACAGTGCGTTCCGGCGCAGTGCAGGAAATGTGCACGGAACACGCCTTTTCCAAACTGCGTTGTGGTGTGAACCTGCCCTAAGGCTAAGTTCACACATGTGCGGGTGGTGCCACTGCGGATCCGCACAACAATCCGTGCAGCCGCACCACCCACACAGAGAAATGCGAACCCGGAGGGCGGTGCCATTAACTAATGGTACGCCGCCCGCACTGGAAATCGCAACCATACTAGGAACCTCGGCTGCGTTTTCAGAAGAAATGCAGGGACTTCTTCTCTGCGTGTCCCAGGGCACGGGAGTCTATTCTAATGAATGTGCTCTTGTGTCTGCGCAAAACATGGAGCACAGGGCGCAGATATGTGATCCGGGGGTTAGAACAGAATCTTGGCAACCTGTCAGCCTTCTAATGTATACAAATCAACATGTTTCTAAAGTTTTGGAAACTACTAAGGGCTAGTTCACACTTTAGGAACGCAGTCTGGATGCGTTTCTTCACGCTTTTTTTTTTTTTTTATGCGTTCTGGATGCTTTTTTTTTTTTTTTCCCATGTTTTTGTCATTTGGGGTTCAGTGTGTTTTTAATGCGTTTTTTTACAGCGTTCCAGTACAGTTGTGGGCAGGAAAAATTCAGCATGTTCAGCTTTGTGTTTTTTTTTGTTTTCGTTTTTGTCTCCTGGAACTGCAAGTACTGGTGTGAACCATGCCATTGACAACCATGTAACCTACTCTCTGTGCGTTTTGGATGTAGAAATGGAAACCTCACTGCATGTAGTGTGAACCAGCCCTGAAATCAGGCTTGTGATCTTGGAGGATTATTGAGAATGAATAACTTCACATCAGAGGAAGATAAGTGAGGACTTAGGTGAATGAGCTTTAAAGCCTTTTTTTCTTTGCTCAACTTACGATCACATTTTAAATGGGTTTTAGTGTATCGAAGGCCAATTTTACTCTATTTTAGTCTTATAATGGGGAATTGTTGGAACTCCTGTTGAGTGTTCAGTGTTTTTTTTTTTTTTTTTTTTTTTTATTAAAAACCTACCTAACCCCATGGGGGGGGGGGGGGGCACCAGGAAGTTCGAAAATCTCCTGTAAAGTGAAGAAAAATTCCCTTTTAGCCTCGGTTCACACCATATGTTAATCGCACAGGAACCGCACTGCATTCATGCAATTCAGTGCAGTATGATTTTTTCGATTGGGCTCAAATCCCACCAAAGACTTGCATGCACTTTTTTTGGATCAGTGCTATATCCGGATCATATGGTCATTTTGCACCAAGTGATCTGGTACAATCTGATGCAGGCAAACTCACTGCATTTACAACCTGCATTTGAGGTGTCATTAACTTTGTATTGACACAGCAGATTGCAAGGGCAGCGTGAGTGCAGTGTGGGAAACGCACAGGGATCATGGAGCAAGCCTGCACAAGTGCCCCCATAGCAAGTGGCCTACTATGGTGGGCACTCTGCAGGAAAGAGGGGTAAGGAGTGCCGGTGTAATAGTTTTGCACAGAGCAGCCCTGATCCTCCTCTTTTGGGGTTCCCCACCGGCACTCCTGACCCCCCTGATCCTCCTCTTCTGGGGTTCCTCACCGGCACTACTGACCCCCCTGATCCTCCTCTTCTGGGGTTCCCCACCGGCACTCCTGACCCCCCTGATCCCAGAAGAGGAGGATCAGGGGGGCCAGGAGTGCCGGTGAGGAACCCCAGAAAAGCAGGATCAGGGGGGTCAGGAGTGCCGGTGGGGAACCCCAGAAGAGGAGGATCAGGGGGGCCAGGAGTGCCAGTGGGGAAGCCCAGAAGAGGAGGATCAGGGGGGCCAGGAGTGCCGGTGGGGAACCCCCGAAGAGGAGGATCAGGGGGGCCAGGAGTGCCGGTGGGGAACCCCCGAAGAGGAGGATCAGGGGGGCCAGGAGTGCCGGTGGGGAACCCCCGAAGAGGAGGATCAGGGGGGTCAGGAGTGCCGGTGGGGAACCCCCGAAGAGGAGGATCAGGGGGGCCAGGAGTGCCGGTGGGGAACCCCAGAAGAGGAGGATCAGGGGGGCCAGGAGTGCCGGTGGGGAACCCCAGAAGAGGAGGATCAGGGGGGCCAGGAGTGCCGGTGGGGAACCCCAGAAGAGGAGGATCAGGGGGGTCAGGAGTGCCGGTGGGGAACCCCCGAAGAGGAGGATCAGGGAGGTCAGGAGTGCCGGTGGGGAACCCCAGAAGAGGAGGATCAGGGGGGTCAGGAGTGCCGGTGGGGAACCCCCGAAGAGGAGGATCAGGGGGGTCAGGAGTGCTGGTGGGGAACCCCAGAAGAGGAGGATCAGGGGGGTCAGGAGTGCTGGTGGGGAACCCCAGAAGAGGAGGATCAGGGGGGTCAGGAGTGCTGGTGGGGAACCCCAGAAGAGGAGGATCAGGGCTGCTCTGTGTAAAACCATTACACTTATGGATAAATATATAGAAAGTGTAGCGCTGCACTCTCTATATATTTATCCATAAGGAGTTGTTACCTTTACCTTGGTCCTAGCTGCTTTATAGTTCCAGCACTCGCCTACATTTGATATTTATATTACTTGGGTAAGTATAACATGTTTGTCAAGTTTAACATTTTTTACTTTTTTACAAATCACTTGGGGAAAAAAAACCCTGAAAAATGTGGCGTTTTTGTGAAGATTCCTCTTGGATTGGTGTTTGGCAATATGAGCGATTACATATTTGTATTCTTTTCCAGGAGGGTTTAGTAGAAATTGATTTTAAGGAGACAGGATCACTTTAATCATGTAATTTGAAGCAGCTTTTAGATTTTTTATTATCATTATTCATCTACAGCCCCGTAAGTAACACCTGATTCGTTGCTCCGGGAACATTGCTCCACGTTTTCTTTATAAGCCCATCTCCGTTGGGACACTTTCCTGATCCTTTCCCTTTCTGCGGAGATGTGATTTTTAATTTCTTGCACTTCTGCTGCCATTGTTCCAATTCTATTTAATGCTTCTATATTTAGCTTTTCATGTCATCCAGCTTGTATTCTTAGCGATCCAACCCTCGCTCTTTAACTAGGAAGTGACATCACTCTCCCATAATCCAACTCTGCATTATTTAGCTGTAATTCAAACCATAAACTGCAATCCTCCCATATTGCCTTTGGGTGTTGTTTATATACTGACCTGCTCAGGTGTGATCAGCCCACAGGAGCTAATCGTTTGAGTGAGGCAGAGCGTGTTTGATTCATTCTTGTATGTAAACCCGTCACTTCAATCTGATAGAACATGTTAAATGTACACTATGTAGCCAGAAGTGTGGACACTTGACCATCCCATCAACACTATGTGGCAAAATATATATATATTATTATTATTATTTATTAAGGATTTATATAAATTATTACTATACAGGATTTGTTATATAAATTATTATTATACAGGATTTGTATAAATTATTACTATACAGGATTTGTATAAATTATTATTATACAGGATTTATATAAATTATTATTATACAGGATTTGTATAAATTATTATTATACAGGATTTGTATAAATTATTATTATACAGGATTTGTATAAATTATTACTATACAGGATTTGTATAAATTATTATTATACAGGATTTGTATAAATTATTACTATACAGGATTTGTATAAATTATTATTATACAGGATTTATTATAAATTTATTATATACAGGATTTATATAAATTATTACTATACAGGATTTATATAAATTATTACTATACAGGATTTATATATAATTATTACTATACAGGATTTTATATATAATATTATTATACAGGATTTGTATAAATTATTACTATACAGGATTTGTATAAATTATTACTATACAGGATTTATATATAATATTATACAGGATTTATATATAATATTATTATACAGAATTTATATAATTTATTACTATACAGGCTTTGTATAAATTATTACTATACAGGATTTATATAGCGCCAACAGTTTGCGCAGCGCTTTTTACAAAATGAAGGCAGACATTAGTTACAATACAATTTGGTACAAGAGGAAACACAGGGCCCTGGTCGTTCTATATGGGGACACACCTCCATATGAAGTTATGTCCACCACAAATTATATTTTTAGTATGTTTGTCATCGTGTCGCACTGATTTTGGCAATGCACAGTTTAGGTGCATAATTACTTACAGCAATTCCTGCTTACTATGCTAATCCTCTGCTGTCTGCTGTGTGCGCTCCTTCCGTTGGCCATTGGGCTACCTGTCAGGTGTGTATCAGGCAGCCTGTGGCCAACTGACGGAGTGTGTATGGCAGGCTGACAGCGCTGCTTCTTCCATGTAAAGATGGCGGCTTAGAATTGTCAGCTGGCAGCGAGTGCCCTTGTACATTTATGTAAACTACAAAACGGCTCCATTATGTAATTGAGATAAGTAGAGGAGGAGCTGTTTGTAGTCCAAATCAAGAGAACAGCCTGCAGTACTGAGAGCGTTGTCAAGTCCTCACGCACACGGGACGTTTTTACAGCGGCTGCTTTTGGCTTTTGACGCTTTTTTTTTTTTTTTCTCTACAGCCAGTAATCTCCCCAGCATGTTATCCTAGGTGTCCGTACACACACACAGACTGGAATCAACATTTTTGGCTGAAAAAACCCCAGGACTAGTGGTTTTCTAGAAGATTTTTTTAGCTGTAAAAACGCTCGTGGAAAAACGTGGTAAATCACAGCAAACCAGCGTTTTTGGACTGTTTTTGATCTCTCCCCACTCCCACCATTTATTTTATTTTTTTTTTTTGGGTCAAAACAAACTCTAAAAAGTTTGGCGTGCAAAATGCCGCTAAACGCTTATACAAAAATGCTTTAAAAAAGCTGAAAAACTCACGTTTTTAATGTGACTTTACACAACTTATATTACCAACATTATTAAAACTCCCCGTGTGCACGGAGCCTTAGCCCTGGTTCACGTATACGCGGCCCACGCCTTGCGCGGGCACGAGAGCCCATTCGTTTGAATGGACTCCCGTGACCCGGGACATGCAGGAAAGAAGTCCCTGCACTTCTTTGGAAAACGCAGCCGAGGTTCTCAGTACGGTTGCATTTTCCAGTGCGGGCGGCGTGCCATTAGAACTAATGGCACCCACCCGTGGGTCCGCATTCCTCTGTGTGGGTGGTGCAGCTGCACAGTTTTTCGTGCGGATCTGCAGCGGCACCACCTGCACAGATGTGAACCTAGGGGTAAGCTGTAGACCATAAGTGACTACAAACTGGCTGCAGTAGATCAGCAGCAAAGGATTAAAAAAAAGGTAAAAAATATAAAAAATGGCAATTGTCTGCTACCGATTGCTTTAACAACTTTAAAAGGTTTTTTTTTTTCCCCTAATAACAAACATGTCATACTTACCTGCTGTGTGTAATGGTTTTGCACAGAGCAGCCCTGATCCTCCTCTTTTCGGGTCACCTCCTGTCATTCTTGGCTCCTCCCCCTTGACCAATACCCCCTAAAGTAAGTTTCTTTCTATGGGGGCACTGTACGATCCTGAGCCCTGTGCTGTGTGTCCACAAGACACATAAAGCTGCAGCTTGGCCCCTGCCTTGTTCAAGAGGGGTTTCAGGTGAGTACAAAGGAGGGGCTATGGGGGGAGCAACACACAAGGTTTTTTTTTTTTTTTTTTTTGTTTTTTTTTACCTTCATGCATAGAATTCACTTTAAATATCCTTCAATTTTGGTTTGCATCTATTTTTAATCATTTCTGGGTTACATAGTTAGTCTGGCTGAAAAAAGACAAAAGTCCATCCAGTTGAACCATTGGAAAAAAAAAAGTTATAATCCTACACCCACAGTTGATCCGGAGGAAGGCAAAAAACCCAGTTTCTGGTCATTTTTATCTTACTATTTATTGGTCTGTATCCTTTTGAGGGTTTTTGGTTCCCGTCAGATATTTCATCCTGTACTTGTGAACCACTGGGGCTGTCTTTTGAACAACCAGCCCGCAGTTACAAGTGGTAATGGCAGTACACCAGAGGTGGACTTACCATTTGGAAACTCGGGCACTGCCCGAGGGCCCGGGGTCAGTAGGGGGCCCCATGAGATGCCCCTGGTACCTTTTTTTTTTTTTTTTTTTTTTTTTTTTTTTTTCTTTCTTTTTCTTTCTTTCTCATAGACTTTTTTGAGTTTGGCCAAAGACACAGGGGCCCCATGATTGCCCGGGGGCCCCATGAGTTGTCAGTCCACCCCTGATGTACACAGATCAAATTTTGCAGATGTTCCCTTCATAATAATATCCTTCCCCTGGTAATTCTCTGTGGCTGGTATGTCCGCCTCCAGTGCAGCATACATGGTTTAAGTGCATCATGATACAGGACACTAACCAGAGGATGAAATAAATACTTGGAGTTAATAGTCCAGTGGAAGTTTAGCTTGGATATGCTCGGCATTATTGCCTTTTACAAATCTCGTCCGCCGCCATGAATGCTGCTGGCTCTCCGGCTTGGCTGCGGCACATTTTCCAGTGTGGCCCTCGCTGGCTTGGGTTACTGAGGCTTATATTGAATGTCTCAAGGTAGTTCAGCCAGCGGTCTCTATTGGCAAGATGGAGTCTAGATTTCTAAAACTAGCATATGGAGTCATAAGCACAATGTTGACTCTATGGGTAACAGATCATTTGGCTTTGTACCATTGGCAGTATAAGGACTGTGAGCTTGCAGTGTGTGTGTGATGAAGGTAGGGGGGTGGAAGCTACTGAGTTCTGTCAATCAAAAGAAGTGTCTCCATTTTTGCAGATGAGCCAACATTCAGAAGTTATTAACTGAGAGTGACGTTTCTATCAAGGGTCTGAAGAGAAGTGGGTGCTAGGTGAGTACTGTGCTGCATGCATTATCGTTGTGATAAATTGTGGACATAATAACCAATTAACATGACATGTATACTAGCTGTGTCCAGTTATTTCTGACTGTCACCTGTGCATTGTAGTTGTGAATCCACAAATGGAGTAATCGGCTGTTCTGAAATCACAACTGGTTCGCTTACTACAATTCCATGGTGATTGGCATCGGCTTCCATGAAGTTATGTTGTGGATTTGTATATTTACCTTTTGTGGGTTTGCTGCAACATTTGTGAATTTCAGGTGCTATAAAAATGATGATCGCTCCTCTGGCTGGGTTGTAAACTACCCTGAACTGCTGTCCATGAGGGTTCTAGCATTCGGCTGTGTTGATTATTTTTTGACTTCCGTTACATACAGTCTATTAAATGGAAGGTGTTCTTTGCCTTTTAAAGATTATTACAGTGTTCACTACTGAATTTAGGGTCTGTTCACGGTAACCTCGTGCTAAATTGCCTTGTTTTTAGTGAGCTGGGTGGTATGATGTGCGGTTTCAGATTTGTTTTTAACTGCATTGAGAATGTACATCCCATACATGGGTCAAATTCCGAATGATTTTTCATCCGAAAATTGAAGACGTTTTCTCGGTAATCCGATGGTGCTATCGATGATTTTGAAAATCGATGCACACAGAGACTGTAATTTATATAATTTATTATAGGTACTTATATAGCGCTGTCAATGTACACAGCTCTTTACATATATATTGTACATTCACATCAGTCCCTAACCCTCAAGGGGCGTACAATCAAGGTCCCTAACCCTAAGGGGTGTACAATCCCTAACTTCCGTACAATCAAGGTCCCTAACCCTCAAGGGGCGTACAATCTAAGTCCCTAACCCTCTAGGGGTGTACCTCTAAGGTCCCTAACCCTCAAGGGGTGTACAATCTAAGGTCCCTAACCCTCAAGGGGTGTACAATCTAAGGTCCCTAACTCACATTCATACATACACATACTAGGGACAATTTAGACAGGAGCCAATTAACCTACCAGCATGTCTTTGGAATGTGGGAGGAAACCCACGCTGGCACAAGGAGAACATGCAAACTCCAGGCAGGTGGTGCCGTGGTTGTGATTTGAACCAACGACCCGAGTACTGCCAGGCGGTAGTGCTAACTATTTAGCCACTGTGATCACCGTGTTTTTTGGCAAGGGCGTTTTTTGGCTGAAAAAAAGACTCAGAACTAGTGGGTTTCTAGAGGCGTTTTTAAGGTGCAAAAACGCTCTAACGCAACAAAACGTGGTAAATCGCAGCAAACCAGCATTGTGGACTTTTTTTTTTTTTTTTGACCCAAAAATTTTTTGGGGGGGGGTCAAAAAACACGTCAAAACGCCACTAATCGCTAAAGAAAAACGCTGAAAAACTCAGGTTTTAACGTGACTTTACACAGCTAACGTTACCAGCGTTATCAAAGCACCCCTCCAGTGTACACGGAGCATTATTTTGCTGAGAAATCACTTTGAAAACCCCCCCGTTTTCTGCCAGTGGCATTCTTGAGTAATGCAGGCCATACATGGTTCGAATTCCGAACGATTTTTTCATCCAAAAATCGAAAATGTCGATCGCTCGGTAATCCGATGCTGCCATCAATGATTTCGAAAATCGGCCGACCAAGTCATAAAGTTCACCCCATATAAAGGGCAAAACTTCTGTTCCTTCCAGGCCTCGGCTCATGCGCATATTCTTTTTGGAAAAAAAATTGTACAATTTGACCATCGAGTCGAAAATCAGTCGTTTTTCACAAATTTTCCTGATCACCGAAAAGGGGGAGGAAAATCGTCCGGTGCCATTGACCCACTAACTGAGCGAAAATCGGCCGATTTATTCTTAGGTTTGATTTTGGGACGAAAAATTGGTAGAATTTTGACCCATGTATGGCCGGCATTAGCCCTCACACACACACGGGGCGTTTTGAGAACGCTGGTAACGTTAGCTGTGTACAGTCTTAACATGAGGTTTTTTTTAGCAATTTTGCAATAGCGTTTTGCCGTGATTAGCTGTGTTTTGCCATGTTTGTGGTTTTTAGCTGTTCCTTATTTTTTTTTTAGCAAGAAAAAAAGAATAAAAAAATATCTTTTTTTTTTTTTTGTCAAAAGTCCAAAAATGGCGTTTTTTTTTTCCGCGTTTGCGTCTTTTAGCATTAGTGTTTTTACAGTGGAAACCCACTAGTCCAGCCAAAAAAACCATTCACAGTCTGTGTGTGCGGACACCTAGGATAACATGCTGGGGGGTTTACTGACTGTAGAAAAAAACGTCAAAAGCCAAAAACTTCCGCTGCAGAAATGTCCCGTGTACATGAGGGCTTACACTCCAAGTCTGTGCACTGTAATGGGGGGACCTGTGGACGGATGCATGCGTTGCAGAATAAATGCGGTGTGGCAGTGCACATCACGCCAGTGTTATGGCGTAAACAGGGCACAAAGGAAGACATTGTGTTTTTTCTATGTGCCCTTGTGACTGACGTTAATCAGATGCAGAAAAATGCCCACAATCACCACACATGGTGCGCACAGGACCTAAAGGGGTGCTGTACTTTGTATAATGTGCACAACAGATTTGTGTTACAGCCGCTCCATATCCCCCTTACACATGCAGCCTTGTTTACAAATCTACAACTAGAGCCCCCCAGAAACATCTGTGCACATTTCTACAGCTAGAGCCCCCCAGAAACATCTGTGCACATTTCTACAGCTAGAGCCCCCCAGAAACATCTGCACATTTCTACAGCTAGAGCCCCCAGAAACATCTGTGCACATTTCTACAGCTAGAGCCCCCCAGAAACATCTGCACATTTCTACAGCTAGAGCCCCCCAGAAACATCTGCACATTTCTACAGCTAGAGCCCCCCAGAAACATCTGTGCACATTTCTACTACAGCTAGAGCCCCCCAGAAACATCTGTGCACATTTCTACAGCTAGAGCCCCCCAGAAACATCTGTGCACATTTCTACAGCTAGAGCCCCCCATAAACATCTGTGCACATTTCTACTACAGCTAGAGCCCCCCATAAACATCTGTGCACATTTCTACTACAGCTAGAGCCCCCCCAGAAACATCTGTGCACATTTCTACTACAGCTAGAGCCCCCCCAGAAACATCTGTGCACATTTCTACTACAGCTAGAGCCCCCCCCAGAAACATCTGTGCACATTTCTACTACAGCTAGAGCCCCCCCAGAAACATCTGTGCACATTTCTACTACAGCTAGAGCCCCCCCAGAAACATCTGTGCACATTTTCTACTACAGCTAGAGCCCCCCCAGAAACATCTGTGTGCACATTTCTACTACAGCTAGAGCCCCCCAGAAACATCTGTGCACATTTCTACAGCTAGAGCCCCCAGAAACTTCTGTGCACATTACTACAGCTAGAGCCCCCCCAGAAACTTCTGTGCACATTACTACAGCTAGAGCCCCCCCAGAAACATCTGTGCACATTTCTACTACAGCCCCCCAGAAACATCTGTGCACATTACTACAGCCCCCCCAGAAACATCTGTGCACATTACTACAGCCCCCCCAGAAACATCTGTGCACATTTACTACAGCCCCCCCAGAAACATCTGTGCACATTACTACAGCCCCCCCAGAAACATCTGTGCACATTACTACAGCCCCCCCCAGAAACATCTGTGCACATTACTACAGCAGTCCCCCCCAGAAACATCTGTGCACATTACTACAACTACAGCCCCCCCAGAAACATCTGTGCACATTACTACAGCCCCCCCAGAAACATCTGTGCACATTACTACAGCCCCCCCCAGAAACATCTGTGCACATTACTACACAGCCCCCCCCCAGAAACATCTGTGCACATTACTACAGCCCCCCCCCCCAGAAACATCTGTGCACATTACTACAGCCCCCCCCAGAAACATCTGTGCACATTACTACAGCTAGAGCACCCCCCCCCAGAAACATCTGTGCACATTACTACAGCCCCCCCCAGAAACATCTGTGCACATTACTACAGCCCCCCCCAGAAACATCTGTGCACATTACTACAGCCCCCCCCCCCAGAAACATCTGTGCACATTACTACAGCCCCCCCCAGAAACATCTGTGCACATTACTACAGCCCCCCCCAGAAACATCTGTGCACATTACTACAGCCCCCCCCAGAAACATCTGTGCACATTACTACAGCCCCCCCCAGAAACATCTGTGCACATTACTACAGCCCCCCCCAGAAACATCTGTGCACATTACTACAGCCCCCCCAGAAACATCTGTGCACATTACTACAGCCCCCCCCCCAAAACATCTGTGCACATTACTACAGCCCCCCCCAGAAACATCTGTGCACATTACTACAGCCCCCCCCAGAAACATCTGTGCACATTACTACAGCCCCCCCCAGAAACATCTGTGCACATTACTACAGCCCCCCCCAGAAACATCTGTGCACATTACTACAGCCCCCCCCAGAAACATCTGTGCACATTACTACAGCCCCCCCCAGAAACATCTGTGCACATTTCTACTACAGCCCCCCCCAGAAACATCTGTGCACATTTCTACTACAGCCCCCCCAGAAACATCTGTGCACATTTTCTACAGAAAATTTACTACAGCCCCCCCCAGAAACATCTGTGCACATTTCTACTACAGCCCCCCCAGAAACATCTGTGCACATTTCTACTACAGCCCCCCCAGAAACATCTGTGCACATTTCTACTACAGCCCCCCCCAGAAACATCTGTGCACATTTCTACTACAGCCCCCCCAGAAACATCTGTGCACATTTCTACTACAGCCCCCCCAGAAACATCTGTGCACATTTCTACTACAGCCCCCCCCAGAAACATCTGTGCACATTTCTACTACACCCCCCAGAAACATCTGTGCACATTTCTACTACAGCCCCCCCAGAAACATCTGTGCACATTTCTACTACTACAGCCCCCCCCGAAACATCTGTGCACATTTCTACTACTACAGCCCCCCCCGAAACATCTGTGCACATTTCTGCTACAGCTAGAGCCCCCCCAGAAACATCTGTGCACATTTCTACAGCTAGAGCCCCCCCCAGAAACATCTGTGCACATTGCTACAGCTAGAGCCCCCCCAGAAACATCTGTGCACATTACTACAGCTAGAGCCCCCCCAGAAACATCTGTGCACATTACTACAGCTAGAGCCCCCCCAGAAACATCTGTGCACATTACTACAGCTAGAGCCCCCCCAGAAACATCTGTGCACATTACTACAGAGCCCCCCCAGAAACATCTGTGCACATTACTACAGCCCCCCCAGAAACATCTGTGCACATTACAACAGCCCCCCCAGAAACATCTGTGCACATTACTACAGCCCCCCCCAGAAACATCTGTGCACATTACTACAGCCCCCCCAGAAACATCTGTGCACATTACTACAGCCCCCCCAGAAACATCTGTGCACATTACTACAGCCCCCCCCAGAAACATCTGTGCACATTTCTACTACAGCCCCCCCAGAAACATCTGTGCACATTTCTACTACAGCCCCCCCAGAAACATCTGTGCACATTTCTACTACAGCCCCCCCAGAAACATCTGTGCACATTTTCTACTACAGAGCCCCCCAGAAAAATCTGTGCACATTTCTGCTACAGCTAGAGCCCCCCCCAGAAACATCTGTGCACATTTCTACAGCTAGAGCCCCCCCCAGAAACATCTGTGCACATTTCTACAGCTAGAGCCCCCCCCAGAAACATCTGTGCACATTTCTACTACAGCCCCCCCCCCAGAAAAATCTGTGCACATTTCTGCTACAGCTAGAGCCCCCCCCAGAAACATCTGTGCACATTTCTACAGCTAGAGCCCCCCCAGAAACATCCGTGCACATTACTACAGCTAGAGCCCCCCCCCAGAAACATCTGTGCACATTACTACAGCTAGCCCCCCAGAAATATCCGTGCACATTTCTACTACAGCCCCCCCAGAAACATCTGTGCACATTTTACTACAGCCCCCCAGAAACATCTGTGCACATTTCTACTACAGCCCCCCCCAGAAACATCTGTGCACATTTCTACTACACAGCCCCCCCAGAAACATCTGTGCACATTTATACTACAGCCCCCCAGAAACATCTGTGCACATTTCTACTACAGCCCCCCCCAGAAACATCTGTGCACATTTCTACTACTACAGCCCCCCCAGAAACATCTGTGCACATTTCTACTTTTCTGGGAAAGTCAAACGTACATAGGGCTACCCTGATCATTGTGTTGTGGGAGGCCGAGAAGGGTCATACCCCGTACCCCGGGCATTTCATTTAGCTCTGGAAAGTGAGCAGAGAAAATGTAAAGCTAAGCGGGTCCTTTGATGTAGTTTGTTTGGGCCAAGCTGGCCAAAACACACGCAGCTACACTAACCGGTGCGCCCGCTGGGCACGCTGTATGAATTGTATGCAGCATCAGTTACATACTGTATATAGCGCTGTGTTATGGCCGTGGGATGGGAACTTCAGGTTCCAAACACAGAACACAGTCAAGTCGGGCTGAGGGCTACTCAACCATTCATGGGTAACTTTGCATTCTTTAAATGATTGGCTGAGGTGGAGAAGTGGGCAGATGACGTCACGACCTCCATGACATCACGACCAATCAGAAGAAGCTTTTTATTCATCAAGAGACTTCCAAGCTGCCTATGAATGGCTAAGCCGAGCTCAGCCTGACTCAGTTTTGTTCTGGGAGGCTACCATTCCATTGCCGGAACACAGCCCTGTATGTAGCCGATGAGCTTGAAGTACTGCTTATTGGAACCACCATTTGACTGAGCATTGTGTCTGACGTGGTATCTGATATGATAATGGTGGGACTGCTGCTGCCTGTCTTTTTAAGCGCCTCCTAACTGTGCTATAGCTGGAAGATGGCTACGGCGTGGTTGTCTAGTTCTGGGAGGGCGTCTATAGAAGTCCTCCCAGAAACCTGCCCCTGGGGCATGCTCTGTAATTGCTTTCTCCTTTGAACACAGCTAATCACAGATCGAGGTAAAGGGCCAATCACAGAGGTCCTTTACCATGTGATCAGCTGTGTCTGATCACATGTAAACAAAGGGCTGCTGTGATTGGCCCTTTACATGTGATCAGACACAGCTGATCACTGATCGAGGTAAACAAACTTGCTGCTTATCTGCATTTCCTTTCCTCGTGTGCCGTCACTGAGCCAATAACTGGCAATCCTGACAGCACACATTTGCACTGATAATCAGCTAAGCTAAAATTGGCCTGGGCAGGGAGAGGGTGAAAGTTCCCCCGTATTTAAGTGAGTAAAGTGATGGCACTTCTTCACGTGGCTTTTTGTAGTGTTTACGTAAAAATTAGAGTGTTTGCATGGTGAGCTTTTCGAAGCTGTAGTTTTTTCCCCCACAATTCTTTGGGAAAATGAAGAAAGTAAATAAAATTAGCTTGCTTTTTGTTTCACACAATTGTCATTAACAGGTTATTTCTCTTTCATGACATATGCATACATTCAACTACACCCCGAAACACATTCTGCTGCTGCTCCTCCGGATTATGGGGATACCACATGTATGAGACGTTTTCACAGCCTAACCACATAGAGGTCCAACACGCAAGGAACACGGTCAGGTATTCTGGGGGCAATAATTGCACATCTAATTTCCTGACAACCTAACACGTTTTGTGAAGCCCACAAATAACCCCATTTTGGAAACCAAACACTCCAATGTATTTTTGGTGAGGCATGAGTCTTTTGTACATGTCGGGGTTTTTTTTGTCGTCCAAACCCCCACGGGCCCCCCCCCCCCCCCCCCCCCCCCCCCCCCCAAGTTTTTGGAAAATGTGGAAAGATGTGGATTAGACACTGGTACACTGACTTATCAATCACTGTTACAGGTGTGGATTTTACACTGGTTCTGTGTGACAGATGTTCATCACTGGTACGCTGTGACAGATGTGGATGACCACTGGTAGTGTGGCAGATGTGGATCATTGGTACAGATGTGGATGACCACTGGTAGTGTGGCAGATGGGGATCATCATTGGTACAGATGTGGCTCGTTAGTGTACCAGTGGTCAGCCACATCTGTACCGACGCAGATGTGGCTCGTTGGTACAGATGTGGCTGACCACTGGTACACTGACTGACGCAGATGTGGACCTTGGTACAGATGTGGCTGACCACTGGTACACTGATGCACATCGTTGGTACAGATGTGGCTGACCACTGGTACACTGATGCACATCGTTGGTACAGATGTGGCTGACCACTGGTACACTGACGCAGATGTGGCTTGTTGGTACAGATGTGACCGATGTGTTGGGGGACACTATCTGGGTGGTCAGGGTAGTGTAGTGCTTGAATACTCACCGTTTCACTTTGCTGTCAACACAGATCGGCTCTGCTTCTCCTCACTGGTGGGCTGTGTGAGAGGAGAAGCAGAGCTGATCAACTGACAGGCGACCACATTTACATTACATTATGACTGTGATTGGACACAGCTATCACGTGAACAGAAGGGCCAATCACAAAGCCCTTCTGCCGAGCTGTATTGCGCTGTGTCAAGGAGACACAGGCACACCAAGCATGTTCTGGGGGACATACAGGAATGTCCCCTCAGAACAGCAAAGATCCAGCCCGGCTGTTTAACTGCAGTGGCCAGGTGGGAAGCGGTTCACGTGGTTCCAAAGGCAGAAGGTGTGTGTGTGTGTGTTTAACTTTTAATGCATTATGGTAAACATTTTCATATTAAGCTCTCCTCCACCTGCTGCATGGGCAAAAAAACAAAAATTTGCCCAGAGGGCTTTTACCTCTTGACCAGTGACGTACCTGTGGTTGTAATGGGATCATCCCAGTATTATTTTCAGCCGGCATCCGCTTTCTTGTAGAAGCAATCATAGTGACTAACTAGCTGCTGGATTGCTTTTACAAGCGGCAGAAGGGGACCTCCACAGCCCCCATCCACTCCTGCCGCGGCTCTCTCGTGCTCTCCTGTCCCACCAAGAGACCCGTGTGTCTAGTCCAGCAATGGGCAAACTACGGCCCGGCGGACACCTTTTTAATCCGGCCTGCAGCCAGGGCAGGCAAACATTGGCTGTCAGGATGTGTGTAGGTGGGGCAGCGTGACGAACGTGAGGGGAGCTAGGCTCCTCTCACAGTCCGCTCTGAAGACCGGAACGGCGCGGGAACACGGCGAGAGGAACGCGCGGAGCAAAGGTAAGTGAATTGACACGGGGGACTTGGCTTACTACTTGGGTGGGGGGGGGGAATAGTACTGTGGGGGATGAAATACTATATGGGGGGATGAATTACTATATGGGGGATGAATTACTATATGGGGGATGAATTACTATATGGGGGATGAATTACTATATGGGGGATGAAATACTATATGGGGGGATGAAATACTATATGGGGGGATGAATTACTATAGGGGGGATGAATTACTATAGGGGGGATGAATTACTATATGGGGGGATGAATTACTATATGGGGGGATGAATTACTATACTTACTATGGATGACACATACACATCATTCATCTACTCTTGGTCCGGCCCCCGGGTCCAATATATGAACCCATTGCGGCCCTCAAGTCAAAAAGTTTGCCCACCCCTGGTCTAGTCGGCAGTTCTGCCAGCTGACTATGGAGGTAATCAGACTGGAACGGCTCTAATCATCTCTGGTGTAGGAAAGGGAACGCTATGGAGCATATCATCACTTCTGGTTTCGCAGTTGTAAACCTTTTAGGGTTTTGAAAAAAAAAAAAGCATTGGATCTTACTAGTCTTGGTATGATCTGAAGCTTTTGAAGGCAGAGGAGGGATCTGGGTTCTAATGGACCCCAGATCTCTCACTGAAGAGTGCCCGTCCCTGCCTATTGCTATCACAGGAGATATTTACTGTATATTACCTGTGATAATAAAAGCGATGACAACATTTTTTTTAAAGTGACCGTAAAAAAAATGCATGCTGACCGTACGCAAATATGTGGCCCTGCTGAATTGGATTTCTGTGGGGCCGCATATTTGCCTACCTGTCCTTGTCCTGGGAGAGTGTCGCACGGCTCGCTCTTAGAACGGGACCCGGGGCTTTCAGTGAGAACCTAGTCTCTGTGCTAACGATCGGGACCCCGAATTCTGGGTGGTCTGATTGCTGTGAAAGCCTCTGATTGGTTATCACTGTGAACCCCTCCCCTGTGTTTTCTCTCTCTGAATGGAGCAGAGAGATGCATTGTATCTGTCCTTTTCAAAGAGAGGAAAAAAGTGTAAAATAAGTAAAAAACACAAACCGAGATTCCAAAAAAAAAAAGCAAAATCCGGACTATTGTTTCTGGGCCGTACTCCGGGTACAAGTAACATATATGGTATTGTTGCGATCGGCGGGGAGCAGGAAAAGTTATTCTGGGTTCTTTGGTGGTAGGTTACGGTAGAAGCAAGAAATGTATAGCTGAATCTTTAAAAAGGGCCAGCTTTCCGTGATGAGGAAAAAAAACAGGAGATATCCATTACCATTTACCACCAAATGAAAGCCCAATTGGTCCTGAACCCCCCCCCCCCCCCCCCCCCCCCAAGATACAATCCACCTGGATGCACAAAGTAGTTGTGATATGTACAGCTTTGCTAACGTGTCAATGTTGCAAAATTGTGCTTAGGTGTTTAAGATTTGTTTTTACCTTTAATGGTGAAGGGGTTAAAGTGCACCCCCGCCACTGGACTCTAGAGCATGGAGACGTGTTCTCTGGAGTGACCAATCACGCTTCTCTGTCTGGCAATCCGATGGACGTGTCTGGGTTTGGCGGTTGCCAGGAGAACGGTACTTACCTGACTGCATTGTGCCAAGTGTAAAGTTTGGTGAAGGGGGGATTATGGTGTGAGGTTTGTTTTTCAGGGGTTGGGCTTGGCCCCCTAGTTCCAGTGAAGGGAACTCTTAAGGCAACATTTTGGACAATTTCATGCTCCCAACTTTGTGGGAAGAGTTTGGGGATGGCCCCTTCCTGTTCCAACATGACTGCACACCAGTGCACAAAGCAAGGTCCATAAAGACATGGAGGAGCCAGTTTGGGGTGGAGGAACTTGACTGCCTGCACAGAGTCCTGACCTCAACCCCATAGAACACCTTTGGGATGAATTAGAGCGGAGACTAAGACTGGGGGCCATTAAAGGTCATGTGCGTGGAAAGGCCGGCCGACCAACACTGTGGGCAATATAGGGTGTGTGTGTAATTAGTTATTTTTAATCAGAAGTGGAGCAGGCAGAGGAAATCCTGACCCCGGGACCCCTAGCAGTGGATGACAGGTCATGTGATCAGTGGTGGTGATGGGGCTCCTCTGTGTCTGCACACACCTCTCCTCTCCAGCCTGTGTCCCGGGCTCCTGGGCTGTGTCCCGGGGCTCCTGGGCTGTGTCCCGGCCCTCTCCTCCTCCAGGCTGTGTCCCGGGCTCCTGGGCTGTGTCCCGGGCTCCTGGGCTGTGTCCCGGGCTCCTGGGCTGTGTCCCGGGCTCCTGGGCTGTGTCCCGGGCTCCTGGGCTGTGTCCCGGGCTCCTGGGCTGTGTCCCGGGCCCTCCTCTCCTCCAGGCTGTGTCCCGGGCTCCTGGGCTGTGTCCCGGGCCCTCCTGGGCTGTGTCCCCGGGCTCCTGGGCTGTGTCCCGCCCTCCTCTCCTCCAGGCTGTGTCCCGGCCCTCCTGGGCAGCCTGTGTCCCGGGCTCCTGGGCTGTGTCCCGGGCTCTCCTGGGCTGTGTCCAGCCGGGCTCCTGGGCTGTGTCCCGGGCTCCTGGGCTGTGTCCTCCAGCCTGTGTCCCGGGCTGTGTCCCGGGCTCCTGGGCTGTGTCCCGGGCTCCTGGGCTGTGTCCCGGGCTCCTGGGCTGTGTCCCGGGCTCCTGGGCTGGGATCCCGGGCCTCCTCCTCTGTGCTCCAGCCCTGTGTCCCGGGCTCCTGGGCTGTGTCCCGGCCCTCCTCTGCCCCGGGTGCTGGGATCCCGGCCTCCCTTCTCCTCTGCCCGGGGTGCTGGTTCCCGCCCCCCTTCTCCTGCCCGGGGTGCTGGGGTGCCGCCCCCCCTTCTCCTCTGCCCGGTGTGCTGGGGTGCCGCCCCCCCTTCTCCTCTGCCCGGGGTGCTGGGGTGCCGCCCCCCCTTCTCCTCTGCCAGGGGGTGATATCGGGGTGCCTCGGCCCCCCCTCTCCTCTGCCCCGGGCCCCCCTCTCCTCTGCCCCGGCCTCCCCTCTCCTCCCCGGGTGCTGTGATATCGGGCTGTGTCCCGGCCCCCCTCTCCTCTGCCCCGGCCCCCCTCTCCTCTGCCCCGGCCCCCCTCTCCTCTGCCCGGTGTGCTGGGATCCGGGCTGGTCCCGGCCCCCCTCTCGTCTGCCCGGTGTGCTGGGATCCAGGCCCCCTTTCCTCTCCCCTCCCCGGTGTGCTGTGATCCCGGACTGTGTCCCGGCCCCCCTCTCGTCTGCCCGGTGTGTGCTGGGATCCAGGCCCCCCCTCCCCTCTCCCCGGTGTGCTGTGATCCCGGACTGTGTCCGGCCCCCCTCTCCTCTGCCCGGTGTGCTGGGATCCTGGGCTGTGTTGCAGTAACACGTCATGTACCGGCCTCCCAGCCCCTGGCCAGTAAGATGACAGCAGAAGGGTGGGAGGGGTTTGGCGAGCGGGGAGGGCACGGAGCATGCGCGGTTTCCCTCCTGCGGGTGTGGCCGGTGCTGGGATCAGCGCTGCAGTGAGAGTCCCGGGGAGGCCAGCTGGGAGGAGCCGCCCCCCCTCCCCCTGTTGTCGGTGAATGTCGTCCGCTGCAGTGTATGGAGAGCGACCAGCACACCGACCCGCGCCCAGCTACTTCCTGCCCCGGGGTGTGAGCGGCGTGTGCCTGGCCGAGTGTGTCCGGAGCGAGCCGCGTCCTTCAGCCGGCCATAGGAGAGCTATTCGTGGGCGCTGACCTCACCCCTCCCCGCCCCCCACCTCCTCCGACAGCTGAGCCTTCACCAGGGACCTCCGATATGAACTGCCCAACTCATGACTGGCAAAGCCACCCACAGCGTGCTCTACTCCTGGAAGGGGGTGCTCTTCACATGTCTGGCTGGGAGTGACCCCAAGAAGAGGAAAGGTAAGCCTGCGCCACCCTGGGGTCACCGCTTCCATCCTCTGCAAACTCCAGACCCTGTGCTCATAGGGCCGGGCGAAGTGTCAGCTCCTGGGCCCAGCGTCTCTCTGTGACTCCAAGCAGCAGCCCGCTCTGTATGCAACACAATGTGACTTTGTATATTCCCAGTACAGGGGACTTGTCAGCACTGTGCGCGATCGTCCCGCCGCGATCGCCCCGCGTTGTGTGTGCGCGCGATCGCCCCGCGTTGTGTGTGCGCGCGATCGCCCCGCGTTGTGTGTGCGCGAGTATCGCCCCCGCGTTGTGTGATGGCCCCCCGCGTGTCTGTGCGTGCGATGGCTCCCCCGGTGTGTGTGTTGTGCGTGCGCGATCGATGGCCCCGTGTTTGTGCGATGGCATGCGTGTGTGTGTTTGTGCGTGCGCGATCGTCCCGTGTTTGTGCGTGCGCGATCGTCCCGTGTTTGTGCGTGCGCGATCGTCCCGTGTTTGTGCGTGCGCGATCGTCCCGTGTTTGTGCGTGCGCGATCGTCCCGTGGTGTGGTGCAGAGCAGACGTTGGGTTGTCTTCTGTGGATGATGTTGGAGTTGTTCTATTCGGCAATCGATGTATGTGGTGGATCTGCATCCTTCACTCTCTATCTGTCGGGGGACTTGCAGTGTTTCGGTTGCACTCGCACCTATGTGATGGTTTCTCTTCTCGTGACGAGTGTGACCCGCTGTGTTCTGGTCCGGATTCTCTCTCGTGACGAGTGTGACCCGCTGTGCTGTGGTCCGGATTCTCTGCTCGTGACGAGTGTGACCCGCTGTGTTCTGGTCCGGATTCTCTTCTCGTGACGAGTGTGACCCTCTGTGCTCTGGTCCGGATTCTCTGCTGTGACGAGTGTGACCCGCTGTGTTCTGGTCCGGATTCTCTCGTGACGAGTGTGACCCTCTGTCGTCCGGATTCTCTGCTCGTGACGAGTGTGACCCGCTGTGTGTGATTCTCTTCCGTGACTGTGACCCGCTTCTGGTCCGGATTCTCTTCTCGTGACGAGTGTGACCCGCTGTGTTCTGGTCCGGATTCTCTTCTCGTGACGAGTGTGACCCGCTGTGTTCTGGTCCGGATTCTCTGCTCGTGACGAGTGTGACCCGCTGTGTTCTGGTCCGGATTCTCTGCTCGTGACGAGTGTGACCCGCTGTGTTCTGGTCCGGATTCTCTGCTCGTGACGAGTGTGACCCGCTGTGTTCTGGTCCGGATTCTCTGCTCGTGACGTGTGACCCGCTGTGTTCTGGTCCGGTTTCTCTTCTCGTGACGAGTGTGACCCGCTGTGTTCTGGTCGGATTCTCTTCTCGTGACGAGTGTGACCCGCTGTGTTCTGGTCGGATTCTCTTCTCGTGACGAGTGTGACCCGCTGTGCTCTGGTCCGGATTCTCTTCTGGTGACGAGTGTGACCCGCTGTGTTCTGGTCCGGATTCTCTTCTCGTGACGAGTGTGACCCGCTGTGTTCTGGTCCGGATTCTCTTCTCGTGACGAGTGTGACCCGCTGTGTTCTGGTCCGGATTGGACAGCGTTTTGTGGTGAAGAGATCTGTAATACTGAAAGCAGACATCAGACTATACAGGGATCTGTCAGTTGCAGTGATGTGGTGGGGACGTATCCAGACATTCTACTTCTGGGTTCAGTGTTGTGGGAAACTTTAACTGCAGCTTCTTATCTCTAGTTATCTATAGTTTACATCCCTAGTTACCGTGATCCCTGGTTACTGGTCATACATTGTACAATCTTCTTTTAGATTTACCAAAACCACATAATACGAGGTCATACCTGAACACTCCGTTTGTATTCAGGCAGGCAGGGGGGCTCTTGCACTACATAATTGAAGGTAATTCTAAAGACAATTGAACAAGAACATTTGTATAATATATGGTCAGCTTTAAAACCAAAACGTGTAATATTGCAGCTTTCCAATCCTTGGATGTGGTGGCAGCATTAGTTTTTCTTTTTTTAGGCTTTTTTTTTTTTTTCCCCCTCCTTTTTCACCTTGTGATCTGGCCAGTAACACGCCTGTAGTAGAGCCCCCCCACTCTGGAGGAGGAAGCACCTTTTGGACAGCAGCATTGTCCGTCTGGGGGAGAGGAATGTTAGGTGAGACCCAGGCACGGTCGGTACGATGTACTAGTAGATTTAAATACACTAACAAATTGAAGCCAAACTCCAGCTCACTCAGCTGTTACAGCAAACAGGTTTGTTTTTTTCTTTTGGGATAAAGGTATATATATATATCTGATGATTGCAAGCACCCCATCATTGTAAATGGTTTGTCTCATCCATGCAAACTGCTATATGCTGCTGGAGAGCTTGTGGTTTTGAAAAACAGACTTACTGGCCAGATCATCACCAGGAGAAAATAGAGGAAAGCTTAAAAAAAAGAACACTAATGCAGCCACCACATCTGAGAATTGGGGAGCTGCAATATAATTGGGGATAAAAATGTTAGTAGGTATTTTTTGGTATCTGTACTTGGGTAGGGCTTTAACCGTGTGTGTGTGTGTGTGTGTATATGTGTGTATGTGTATGTATATATGTATGTGTGTGTGTATATATTGTGTGTGTGTGTGTATATATATATGTGTATGTATGTATATGTGTGTGTATATATGTGTGTGTGTGTGTATATATATGTGTGTGTGTGTGTGTGTGTGTATATGTATGTAATGTGTGTATATATGTGTGTGTGTGTATGTGTGTATAATGTGTGTGTGTATATATATATATATATATATATATATATATATGTATATATGTGTGTGTGTGTGTGTGTGTTGTGTATATATATATGTATATGTATATGTATATGTATATATATATATATATATATATATATGTGTGTGTGTGTGTGTGTGTGTGTGTATATATATATATATATATATGTGTGTGTGTGTGTGTGTGTGTGTGTTTTTGATGTGTTTTTTCCCCCTTCTGTGTGTGTTTTTTTATGATTTTTTCCCCCTTCATATCTGTGTAAGGGATCCAATGTTCTCTGCAAATACAAACAGAGACCATGTGACTCCAATAATGAGATCAGCACCCTCTGTTGACATCCCTTGTAGCTGCAGTTTTGTATATTTTACAATATTTTCTACTTTCTTCATTAACCCCTCGCCCTCAAGGATTTACCCCCCTTCCTGGCCAGGCCATTTTTTGCATTACGGCGCTGCGTTACTTTAACTGACAATTGTGCGGTCATGCAACGCTGCACCCAAATTAAATTTAAGTCCTTTTTTCCCCACAAATAGAGCTTTCTTTCGGTAGTATTTGATCACTTCTGTTTTTTTTTTTTTTTTTTGTGCTATAAGCTAAAAACTGACATTTTTAAGAAAAACAATATTTTTGACTTTTTGCTAATAAACATGCCCAGTAAAAAAAACTTTTAAAAAAAATCAAATTTCGTCATAAATTTAGGATATAATGTCTTTGCGAAAAAAAAAAAATCCCTATACGTGTAAATGAATTGGTTTACATGAAAGTCATAGCGTTTACAAATGGCGGTATAGATACTGGGATTATTTTTTTTTTCCTACTAGTAATGACGGCGATCAGCAACTTTTAGCGGGACTGCTGCCGACACTGGAGGGGGAACTAGGTGTCACTGACATCTCCAGTGAAATCGATACAATCATTGCTAAAAAAAAAAAAAGCACTGACACTGTACTAATGGCACTGGACAGGAAGGGGTTAATATGAGGGACGATCAAAGGGTTAAGTATGTGCTGGGAGTGTTTTTACTTTGGGGCGGGGGTGTGTGCGTCACTGTAAGTGCACTGATGGGGATGGCTGTGCTGTGCAGTGTGCTCGAGCTGACAGGGAGGAAGATTGTTTTGTTTACAAACAATCTTCCTCCCTGTCGGAGATGCTCGGTAATCACGCTGGGATCTGGTGATTGACATCCGCGACTGCGAATGGCGGGCTCGGGTAGGATGCGCTCGTGTGGCTCGCGCACGCCCCCTACCCGGAAATGCAAAATCACGTGTATGTATACGTTATTTTGGCACAGGTGTTGCCCTGTAGCAGTATATCTGATGTAGGGCGCTCCTTAACCCTTTGAGGACCAAGGGACGTATTCGTCCCATGTTTTTAATTGCGTGTATCATCTGATTAAGAATTTAAAACTTTTTTTTTTTTTTTTTTTTGGTTTGAGTCAAAATTTTAGTTATCAACAAACAACAAATGGATCGAGCTTTTGGCCAATTATTTCATGAAATGGCTTACTTACAGCAACTGAAGTGTACGAACTTTAAAAACAAAAAAAATTGATTCTTTTTGGCGTTCCAAAATCTTACGGTCCTCAAAGGGTTAAGCCGTTAAAGTGGAATTGAAACAAAAATGTAATATACTGCAGCCTATCAATTTTTTGAAATGCTGAGGCCACATCTGTTTTCTTTTCTAAGCTTTTTTTTTTTTTTTTTTTTTTTCTTCTTCCTCCATCCCCCCCCCCCCCCCCTAATTTTAACCTGGTGATCCAGCCAGTGACACACCTCCTGTCTTACGGTGTCTCCACTCTGGATGGAGGAGCAATGGAGACTCCTTTTGAAGAGCAGCATTGTCAGTTTGAGTGGATTGGGAGTGTTAGCTGCAGTTCCAAGTTCACCGAGTTCATTGAACACCTACTAAGCGGTCGCACACCTTCTGAGATCAAGGTTTTGTATCAGGCTAGGTTCCCATTATTGTGACTGTGTGAGCCGGGATCGGCACGTACCTCCTGAAATGTAGAGGAAAGGTCCCTGCACCATTCCTGAAATCACAGCCCGCCCAGGAATTGTAAGTGTGGTGCGGTTCCTAGTGTAGGTGGCATGCCATTAGGATTAATGGCACCCGCATGCATCCAGCATGTTTTCCTGTGCAGGGGGTTCCCTCCACAGCAATCACCTGCACAGGTGTGAACGTCGCCTTCCTGCCTAGTCACACTACAGACTGCACACCTACTGCATGTTTTTTCCTTGTACCTATTCATTCATTTGATGTTTGTTTACATGCAGTTGACGCGCATTTTTCGATCTGCATTTGTCCTGTGAGGTCACTTCCTTCTTTCTTTCCTTTGGGCTTCTATGTGAACTGTGATGCATTGTAGTGCGTTTGCACGAAAACAGCATGCTGTACTCTTCTGCACTGCAATGGTGTGAACTATGCCTGTAGGATAGCCTGGAGTTTGGACTGTCTTTGCAGTCGGAGTGCAGTCCAAAATATATCCAGCCACTTTAGATGTGAAAGGGCCCCTTAACCCCCTGCCTACCGGGCACTTATACCCATTTCCCGGGTCTATTTTCAGCTTTCAGCGCTGTCACACTTTGGCAGTTGCGTGGTCATGCAACACTGTACCCATGTGAAATTTTTATCTTTTTTTTTTTTTTTTCACACAAATAGAGATTTCTTTTGGGGGTATTTAATCTCTTCTGGGTGTTTTTATTTTTTGCACTATAAACAAAAACAGAGCAAAAAAAAAAAATTGTTTCTAAATAAAATTTTGCTAACAGGTAATTTTTCTCCACTGATGTGCGTTGATGAGGCTGCGCTAACAGGCACCTCTCTGCCGGGTGGTGGTGGGGGGGGGGCACCTCACCGGGCACCTCTGGTGGTGGGGGCACTGGGCACCTCTGGTGGTGGGGGGCACTGCCGGGCACCTGGTGGTGGGGGGGGGGGGGCACTGGCTGGGGGGCACACTGATGATCATCCCTGCCGATCACTTCTGACAATTGCCAGTTATCGGCAGTACTTTCCTCCCTCTGTGACAGCATGAAGCAAGTGCAGCCGATAACCGGCAACTGTTTTTACCCGGTGATCTGCTACATCATTGGACACAGATGATCACTTGGTAAAAGGCCGCTGTGATTGGCCGCTCAGGGGACGTGTTCTGGAATGATGTCCATGGACGTCTTCCCAGAACTAGACCACTGTGCTGTAGCCGTTTTTGGCTATAGTGTGGTAGGGAAGAGGTTAATGAACAAAAACTGACCCTTTGTAAGCACCCCTGGCATTGGTGAATGGTTTGTCTCCACTGTCTCTCACTTTTGCTGACAGCTTGGTCTGGTAAAGGAAGTTGAAACGAAAACCGAGTGATTTGTAGCATTATTAAAAAGGAGGCTGGTGGGGGGCAAAAAGGGGAACTAATACAGCCACCACGTTTACAAATTGATTAACTGCAATACAAGTGTGGCTTTTGTGTCTTCCTAACTTTTGAATTAAAATCTCAAATCCTCTCATCAGCCTCTCCCAACTTTACTCTGTAAACCACAAGACCCTTTATCCTCTATATAACCGGCATTGGGGGGTGGGGGGGTTTTGTAGTCCAAAACATGAGAGCAGTCATGGAACCCTGGTTGAGAGAGGTGGCAGCAGAGTTGAGGGAAAGTTGTCACCCTAAACAGGAAGTGTGTCACTGGCAGGATTACCAGGTTTCACCTGGTATCCTGCCAGTGAACAAGGGTGACAACTTTCCCTCAACTGAAGGAATGCACAATACCATATTTATTATTATTATTATACAGGATTTATATAGCGCCAACATGGTTTGCTCAGCGCTTTACATTATAGTGGGAGACAAAACCATAACAATACAGTTCGATACAAGAGTGATTTGAGGGCCCTGCTCCTTGGAGCTTACAATCTAGGAGGGCGGGGTGAGTGGTACAGTAGGTAGTCACTGTGGGGGATGGAGTGGTTGGAAGAGTAGAAGATTCCAGAATTGGCAGAGGGCGGGATAGGCTTCCCTGAAGAGAAGAGGTTTTCAGTGATCTCCGAAAGGCAAGTAGAGTAGGTGATAATCTGATAGATTGGGGTAGGGAGTTCCAGAGGATGGGTGACACCCTGGAGAAGTCTTGGAGCTGAGCATGGGAGGAGGGAGCTGGAGAGTAAGAGGTCTTGCGAGGAGCGGGGAGTACGGTTTGGGTGATATTATATATGTTAAGTATTGAACAATGACAGCCCTATAGAAGTAACTGAAGTAACAATAACCTCCTCCTAAGGACTGGTCATCTGCGGTGTTCTGGTTCTGAGGCTCGGCTTTTGTCTAGTTGCCGGTTTAACCTTTTTGTGGTGTTTTATAGCTTTATTTATTACAGGCCGGCACAGGACCCGTCTCCCCGACTTGGTGATGTAAGGCCTTACCGCTCTGAAATGGCAGTTATCCGTCCCGCCAGACATCTGTCACCATCTCCGCCGGCTCACAGCCTTCAAAGCGGAACACGTCTTCGTATCTCTCCCACGTTTCCCGACTTCTGTGAGCTGCACATGTTTGGGTTAATTTTTCTTTTTAAAACTCTTTTATTTAAATATGGCCCAATTACCATGTAAGATCAGAGACATTTCCAGAGTGCTGGGGGCTACACGAGCTCCAGGAAGCTGGCACTGCATGAGTCACTTCATCTTTTAGTCTTTACTGGTGTCTCTGGGGTCCCCACAAGTTCGTCGAAAACTTAAATGAACTTGAAACGAACAATCCCAGCGCTGAGAATATCCAGATTGTCGCTGAGCTTGAAATAAAAAAGGGGGATGGGCTGTCCTCCCCGATGCGCACAGATATATTTGGAATCTAGAAATTGTCCAGTGACTGGCTGGGAACATTCGGATTGCTATTTGGGAATGTAACTGGATATGTCTGCATTGTTTCTGCACAGTTTTAGTGGATGTGTTGTAACGCCCGCATTCACCGCTTGTCTCGTGACCGGCCGGTAGACGTAGAAGCTGCAACAACTGCTTTGTTCAAAGCGAAAACCTTTTTAATGAAATCGTTTTTTCCTCCGTGAACTCAAAAGGAATTTATATCCCCATCTCTCTTGTGTGATCGTTGCTGGCCTCTGCAGACTGCGTTGGTCTAGTGATGAGTATTGCATTGACGTGCTGCACACTCCCATTTTTACTAGTGGCTGTTGGTATTTGTGGCATTCTGCATTGTTGAAGGTCACAGTTCAGTGCTCCAGTGATTGACTACAGATGCTTTTTGTAGTTCTTAATCCGGAACGTCACTCTTCTCTCAAACAGCATTGACTCTCTTTAATCCTTTGCTGCTGGCATTAGTACATGGATAGGAATATTATGTTTACTTGGTTTTTTTATACATTTCAGTTACATCCTGGTTTCCATGCCTAGGCAAATGTTGTCACATCTCAGGAGGGGAGGAGGGGCTTTCTTAGCTAAGCACACCCTCCTTGCCTGAGCTAATGACAGATGGATTCCAGGAAGAAAATGCTACATGAATCATCTGCCCTTAGGCTGGCTATACATGGGTCGAAATTTGACACGATTTTTCGGCCAAAAATCGGACCTAAGAATAATGGGCCGAATTTCACTCTTACTGGGTCAATGGCGCTGGTTGATTTTCACTCTGTTAGTGGGTCAATGGCACCGGCCGATTTTCGCTCTGTTAGTGGGGTCAATGGCACCGGCCGATTTTCGCTCTGTTAGTGGGTCAATGGCACCTTTTCGCTCTGTTAGTGGGGTCAATGGCACCGGCCGATTTTCGCTCTGTTAGTGGGTCAATGGCACCTGGCCGATTTTCGCTCTGTTAGTGGGTCAATGGCACTGGCCGATTTTCGCTCTGTTAATGTGGGTCAATGGCACCGGCCGATTTTCGCTCTTACTGGGTCAATGGCACCGGCCGATTTTCGCTCTTACTGGGTCAATGGCACCGGCCGATTTTCGCTCCTACTGGGTCAATGGCACCGGCCGATTTTCGCTCTTACTGGGTCAATGGCACCGCCGATTTTCGCTCTTACTGGGTCAATGGCACCGGCCGATTTTCGCTCTTACTGGGTCAATGGCACCACCGGCCGATTTTCGCTCTGTTAGTGGGTCAATGGCACCGGCCGATTTTCGCTCTGTTAGTGGGTCAATGGCACCAACCGGCCGATTTTCGCTCTGTTATTGGGTCAATGGCACCGGCCGATTTTCGCTCTGTTAGTGGGTCAATGGCACCGGCCGATTTTCGCTCTGTTAGTGGGTCAATGGCACCGGCCGATTTTCGCTATGTTAGTGGGTCAATGGCACCGGCCGATTTTCGCTCTGTTAGTGGGTCAATGGCACCGGCCGATTTTCGCTCTTACTGGGTCAATGGCACCGGCCGATTTTCGCTCTGTTAGTGGGGTCAACGGCACTGGCTGATTTTCGCTCTGTTAGTGGGGTCAACGGCACTGGCTGATTTTCGCTCTGTTAGTGGGGTCAACGGCACTGGCTGATTTTCGCTCTGTTAGTGGGGGTCAATGGCATCGGCCGATTTTCATGGTTCCTCCCCTTTTCGGTGATCGGGCATGTTAGAAAATTTGTGAAAAGGGACGGATTTTCAACTCGATGGTCAAATTGTACGATGGTTTTTCCGAAAAGAATATGCGCATGAGCCATTACCTGGAAGGAACAGAAGTTTCGCCTGTTATATGGGGGGAACTTTGACTTGGTCGGCCGAATTTTTATTTTTTTTAATTTAAATCATTGATGGCACCATCGGATTACCGAGCGAATGGCATTTTCGATTTTCGAGATGAAAAATCGTTCGGAATTCGAACCATGTATGGCCTGCATTACTCAAGAATGCCACTGACAAATACTAGGGGGGGTTTTTCAAAGTGATTTCTTAGCAAAATAATGCTCCATGCACACGGGGCGTTTTAATAACGCTGGTAACGTTAGCCGTGTAAAGTCACGTTAAAAACTTAAGTTTTTCAGCAGTTTTTAGCATTTTTCTTTAGCACTTAGTGGAGTTTTTTTGTGTGTTTTGACCAAAAAAAGTCCAAAAATACTGGTTTGCTGCAATTTTGCTGCGTTGGAGTGTTTTTACACCTAGAAAAACAACTCCTAGTTTTTTTTTTTTTTTTTTTTTTTTTTTTTTTTTCCAGCCAAAACACATTGATTCCAGTCTGTGTGTACGGACACATAGGATAACATGCTGGGGGGTTTACTGTCTGTAGAAAAAAAACGTGTGCAAGAGGACTAAAAGAGACATGGATGGGGGATTTGCTTTACATTATAAAAATGAATTAAATTGCCTTTTTTTTTTTTTTTTTTTTTTTTTTTTTGTGTGTTGCTCGAATGTTCAGCTTTAAGAACCGTCAGGGTGGAGCCTTGTAGCTTGGGGGAGACCGTTTCTACATCCATCTAATTTTCCAAATATTGCAAGCTCTGAGAAAGTTTCTTCATACTTCCAGCAAAATATTTGTCCAGTTTGGTGTTTCTAGTAAGAATTTGATAATTATCAGCAGGATGTTTTTGACCCCCGGAAGGTGACCAGAGCATTTTTTTGCTATATTGCATTGCACTGCACTACTTTAACTGGAAAATTGATGCAACACTACCCAAATGAAATATATATAATTTTTTTTCATGCAAATAGAGCTTTCCTTTGGGGGTATTTGATCACCATTCGTTTTTTTTATTTTTTGCTAATGAAAAAAGATGAAAAATTTTGGGAAAAAACAATATTTTTTAATTTCTGCTATAAAACATCCAATAAAAAAAATTCATAAATTTTGGCCAAAATGTATTCTGCTACATAGCTTTGATTAAAAAAAAAAAAAAAAAATCCCACTAAGTGTGTATTGATTGGTTTGTGTGAAAGTTATAGCGTCAACAAACTGGTATATATACTGGAATTGTCATTTTATTTTATTTTTTTATGTGAATGATGGTGAGCAGCGACTTATAATGGGACTGCAGTAGTGCGGCGGGCCATCTGCCACTGGTTGGTGGGGAGGGCTGACTAACTACCACTGACATCAGCAGTAACACTAACACAGTGATCAGTGATACTACTATACACTCACTGTACTAATGGCACTGGCTGCGTAAGGGTTAACATCTAGAGCGATCAATGGGTTAAACATGTGCCTAACTTTGTTTACTATGTGTAGTGTGCTGCTTTTTATCAGTGAGCTCTAATTTTCTCATCTCAGGGATGAGAAACAGTTCCCTCTGTACAGAGCTCTGTGTTGATTGTCAACACAGAGATCTGGGCTGTGATTGGATACTGCAGATTCTGGCCTTGAATCATTGGTCGGGACTTGCTGACAGGCTCCTGCTGTGCACAAGCATGCACGTGCCTGAAACCCAGACGTAGGCAGCAGCGTACAGGTAGTTTGCTTTGCCTACAGTGGCTGCCTGTCTGCAGTACATTGTGGGTGGGCAGTCGTTAAATGGTTAATATTTGTACAATGTATGGGTGGCTACTGATGTTTAACCGTTTCCTGACTGCTGGATAGCAGAAATACTGCTACAGGGTGGTACGGGTGCGCAAAGTCACGTGTGTGTGTGTGTATATATTCGTGATTTTCCATCTTCGGGTATGGGGTGCGCATAAGTCCTACCAGCGTCGCCATTCACGGCTGTCAATCACCGGGTCCGGCCGGTAATTACTCACCAGCGCCCAGTGATTATCGGAGAACTGTTTTGTTTACTATTGGTTCTCCCTATCAGCTTGGGCACACTGCTTTGGATCCGTCCAATGCAGTGTGATTACAGTGAAGCACACAGAACCTGTCCCATAGTAAAACACTCCCAGCACACAGTTAACCCTTTGATCACCCCTCATGTTAACCTCTTCCTGCCCAGTGCCATTAGTTTTAGTGTCAGTGCTTTTTTTTTTTTTTTTGTTTAGCGCTGATCACTGTATTGGTGTCACTGGGGATGTCAGTGACACCAAGTCAGTCCCCTCCCCAGTGTCAGAATGTCCGCCTCAGTCCCGCTATAAGTTGCTGATCGTCGCCACTACCAGTAGAAAATAAAAATCCCTGTGTGTATATATACCGCCATTTGTAAACGCTATAACGTTTTCGTAAACCAATTAATTTACACGTATTGAGATTTTTTTTTTTTTTTTAGCAAAGGCACGGAGCGAATACATTTTACCATAAATTTATGAATTTTTTTTTTTTAATTTTTCACTGGACGTGTTCAATGGCAAAAAGTCAAAAATAGTATTTTTTTTTCTTCTCCAAATTCTTTTTTTTTTATTTTTTTTTTATTTTTTATAGAGCAAAAGAAAACAATCACACAGGCAATTAGAAAGAAAGCTCAATTTGTGGGGAAAAGGATGTAGATTTCATTTGGGTGCAGCGTTGCATGACCACGCAATTTTCAGTTAACCTCTTCACGCGGGCCGAACGCAAATGTGCGGCCTCCTGGCGTCTGCGCCTAGATGCCGAGCGGCTGCACATTGCTTTCTATTAAAAAAAGGACACGTGTCGAGAGCGCGCGCCCTGCACGCTCCCAGCACACGTCCGGTACTCACGGAAAGGTCCCGATTTCCTCTTTCGATCGGGACCTTTTTTGATCATGTGATGGCGTGACCCCAAACCCCGCCTTCTGAAACTCTTAAAGAGCCAGGAGGTGCCGGCGTGAGGGGGTCAAAGTAACGCAGCGCCGTAACGCAAAAAATGGCCTGATCAGGAAGGGGGGGGGGAATCCTCTGGAGGGCGAGGGGTTAAGTGTACATTGAATGATACAAATGATGGTATTTTGGAGGGCTGTATGTGACTTTTGAATAGTTCCTTTCCTCTTGCCGTCAGCCAGTTCTTACCTATAGAGATTTGGCTCCCACCCAGCCCATGCACATTACTCATTTATAAGTCCTTTCAGGCCCCAATCATTGCTTGTATGGACAGCTCTGCCAGCATGTCTTGCCTCTCTAATGGTGATGCTGCCAGTCATTGTTTACCGGATATTTGCAGCTGCCGATTCCCTGTAGCCTCTCATAATGGGCATATCATTTTGCTTGGTCATAGTACTCCATTTTTTTTTTTCCCCTCTGTAAGCTGACTGCCTTTTGTTTTTGTTGCAGATATGAGCCGTCAGACCGCTGCAGCCATCCCAACTGGTACCTCCAAGTGTCCCCCTTCTCAGCGGGTGCCAGCTTTGACAGGAACAACGGCTTCCAACAATGACCTGGCGAGCCTCTTTGAATGCCCCGTGTGCTTTGACTATGTCTTGCCACCAATCCTCCAGTGTCAAAGTGGACATCTCGTGTGTAGCAACTGTCGCCCGAAGCTCACATGTTGCCCAACCTGCCGGGGCCCTTTGGGATCCATTCGCAACTTGGCAATGGAAAAGGTTGCGAACTCTGTCCTCTTCCCCTGCAAATACGCTTCTTCGGGTTGTGAGGTGACATTGCCGCACACGGAGAAGGCGGACCACGAAGAGCTGTGTGAATTCCGACCGTATTCGTGTCCCTGTCCGGGGGCATCTTGTAAGTGGCAAGGTTCCCTGGACGCGGTGATGCCGCACCTCATGCACCAGCATAAATCCATCACAACATTACAAGGGGAGGATATAGTGTTTCTTGCCACGGACATCAACCTTCCGGGTGCTGTTGACTGGGTCATGATGCAGTCCTGTTTCGGCTTTCATTTCATGTTGGTCTTGGAGAAACAAGAAAAGTACGACGGCCACCAACAATTCTTTGCCATCGTGCAGCTAATAGGAACGCGCAAGCAAGCCGAGAACTTTGCGTACAGGCTGGAGCTGAACGGCCACCGCCGGCGACTAACATGGGAAGCCACTCCGCGCTCTATTCATGAGGGCATCGCAACCGCCATCATGAACAGCGACTGCCTAGTGTTCGACACAAGCATTGCACAACTTTTCGCAGAAAATGGCAATTTAGGAATAAATGTGACAATCTCCATGTGTTAATAAAAATGGCAAAGCGCAAAATCTGCAGGGCCAGTGTTTAAAGACTTCTTTTTTTTTTTTTTTTTTTTTGGCTTTATATTTCACATACTGCATTTAAAGTTTGACTTTTATTGGCCGCCACGGACGGTGATATGGAGGCACAGCCAATGGACAGTAATTACACATACAGGAAGCAAATGCATGTAAAACAACAAAAAAGAGAAAATTAAAAAAAAAAAAAAAAAAAAAAGCCGACATAAACACTAATATTTAAACATCAACCACTGAAAAAATATAGACCCCTTACCCGGGCATCTTTTTGTATTTAAAAGTAAAGTAAAAAAAAAAAAATTGGAAAAACAACGTAAAGTACCCCATGAATGAATTTGTGTTTGTAGATTGTACAGTGAAATGCCGTGTGTTTCTTTCCCTTCCCCTCTAACGGAGAAGCCATTCTGCGCGGTATTCTGCGTTCTTCATTTGTACGTCACCTATATAGAATTGCTGCTGATTGTGTACATTTTCTGTGTATTGCTAATTTTTATTAACTTCTAGTTTTTCATTCAATAAATTTGACTTCCTTTTTCTGTAAGTATATATTATGTACATATGTTTGCTATGCATCATTTCTCAGTTTTTTTAATTTTTTTTTTTTGTTTTTTTTTTTCTTCTCTCTTTTTTTTTTTTTTTCCCTCCTGGAATGAGGAATGTGTACATTTTCAGTGATGTGGGGAAAGACCTGACGTGATTTTTGTGTTGACTTGGCCTACAGTTTAAAGCTGGGTTCACACGTGTGGTATATTGCACGTGATTCGCACAGGAACCGCACGCAGTCCTGTGCAAATCGCATGCGATTTCTCTGCGGTGCGATTAAAGTCATGCATTTTGTATGGCTCAAATCGCACCAAAAAGGTGCAGGACCCTGTTTTTTGGGTCCGCACTACAATCGTATTGCATGGGTACTCACACCTATCTCAATCCGATTCTGCACATCACACCGCGTTTTGCTGACCGATTTCGGAGTGTTGACTTGACGTACACACCCGCAGTGGTTTGCATGAACGGGGTGCTAATTTCGCACTGCACCAGTGTGAACCCGGGCTTAATGATTTGAATTCTGCCTTTTTGCCTGATTTAGCCTTCGTTCACACTGATGCGGTGCAGAATTTGCAGCTTTTTCAGTGAGAATTCCGCATCGCATCCCACTCACACGGACCGATGCGGGTGTGTATGTTAACGACACCCTCACATTGGTCCGCAAAATGCGGTGCGATGTGCAGAATCGGATCACATAGGTGCGAATACCCCATGCGATCCGATTCTAGTGCAGACCAAAAAAGGGTCCTGCACCTTTATAATGCGGTGTGATTAGAGAATGTAAATGTACGGCTCCAATCGTATCGCATGTGATTTGTACAGGAATGCGGTGAGGTTCCTGTGCAAATCACATGGGATTTCCACAACCGCCGTAGTGTGAACCCGGGCTTAGAGGTAGTGGGGCCAGAGAGAATTTTTGGTCTGCCCGAACAGTTCTTTAAATTTGGAGGGAGATTTATTAAAACTGGAGCACTCAGAATCTGGTGCAGCTCTTCATAGTAACCAATCGGCTTCCAGGTTTTGTCAAAGCTGAACCCACTTGGCGCTGGCGCCCCCCAGCCCTTTAAGGCTACGTTCACACTAGCGTTGCGTGCAGGTGGCAGAGAGGCGTTTGGGAAGCGTTTTTTTACCGCTTCCCAAACGCCTCTGCACATTACAGCACATGGTGCTGTTCTAACGGGAGCGTTTGCATCGCGTCGCGGCGAAACGGACGCCTCTGGGCGAGTCAGGAGGCGTTGAAGCCTCCTATTCTAGGCTATGGTGCTGCTCCGCAAACGTTCGGCTGGTGTTTGCGGTGCAGTTGCGGGGCATTTGAGGAGCGGTAACACCATTCAAACTGCATTATAGGCGTTTGTGGGGCGTTTTTAACGCTCGGCAAACGCCTAGCAACCTCCGCTAAACCGCGCATGCAGCGTTTGCGGAGCGTTAAAAAATGCTCCGCAAACGCCGGACCAACGCTTTCCAAACGCTATAAGGGCATTTGGCAAGCGTTGGTAAAACAGCCAAGTGTGAACGAGCCCTAAGGGTTTCAGACGCCGGGAGGCGGGGCAGGTTTTAAGGTCATGTGACTGCCGTCACGACGGTCACCTGATCGGGAAAGGTCCCGATCGAAAGAGGAGATCGGGACCTTTCCGTGCGTACCGGACATGTGTGCTGGGAGCGTGCAGGGCGCGCGCTCTCAGCATTTGTTTTTGTTGCGTGCAAATGTGCGGCCAAGACACCGGGGGCCACACATTTTTGTGCGGCCGGCGTGAAGAGGTTAATTGAACAAGCTGAGGTTAGAAGCCGATTGGCTGCCGTGCACAGCTGCATCAGATTCTCAGTGCTCCAGTTTTTAGTAAATCTCCCTCTTGGTGTCTTGTTTTCACTGGATGTCCCATCTGCTTGGGACCCCTCTGTAGTGATGAGTGATGAAGGTCCCCCTCTGTAGTGATGAAGGTCCCCCTCTGTAGTGATGAAGGTCCCCCTCTGTAGTGATGAAGGTCCCCCTCTGTAGTGATGAAGGTCCCCCTCTGTAGTGATGAAGGTCCCCCTCTGTAGTGATGAAGGTCCCCCTCTAGTGATGAAGGTAGTAGTGATGAAGTCCCCCTCTGTAGTGTGAAGGTCCCCCTCTGAGTGATGAAGGTCCCCCTCTGTAGTGATGAAGGTCCCCCTCTGTAGTGATGAAGGTCCCCCTCTGTAGTGATGAAGGTCCCCCCTCTGTAGTGTAGTGATGAAGGTCCTGGATATGATACTCAAGCCAGGGGCCGACATTTACAGATTTCTCTTGCAGCAGCACCTGCCGGTCCTGTCCGTTATCAGAATGATTCTGGAAGGATCTGTCTGTATATAGGTGACCTTCAGGGATGATGATATGACTTCAAAGCATTCCAAGCAGATGGCCAACTTCCATCAAAGCTGCAAATCTCCCTTGAAGGATTACTGTCAGAAAAAAAAAAAACATTTTTATTCTGATAACTTAACCCTTTTGCACCGGCGCCTCTCGGCCCTTTAAGAGGTTTCAGAGGCCGCGAGGCGGGGTTTTAGGGTCACATGACCGCCGTGATTCGCTGTCATCAGAAAAGGTCCCAATCGCAAGGGGAGATCGGGACCTCTCCGTGAGTCACGGACATATGTGCTGAGAGCACGCAGGGCGCACGCTCTCAGCACATACGTATTTTCAAATGGTACACAAATATGGGGCTACTTAGCATCAAGACCCAGACGCCAAGAGGGGCATCTAGGGGTTAAAGTAGAACTATAGGCATTTTTTCACTTTAGAGTAAAGGGGGGGGGGGGGGTAGGATATATAACCCCTTTCAGTTTATTTTTTGTTTGCCATGTGTGTCCCATTGGGGGAGATTTCCCTTCACTTCCTATCCAATAGCCAAAAACAGGAAGTGAGAGGAAGTCCCTACAAGTGATTTTTTAGATGCGCTCTTCATACTATTGCAATTTCTGGAAGAAAGCAGGGAGGGGGGGTACACACTGGAATTGCATCTAAAACGTGCCTAGATGATGCATTTCCATTGAAGTCTATGGGGCACATATCGCACTGCATCTAATACAAGACCCTCCCCCAAAGTTGCTTCGCAGTTGTCGCATTGGTGTGAACAGACACCCCTGAAATTTAATGTGATTTCTATCGTGTGATTCTGTGCAACCCACAGAATCTATCACTGTAGTGTGACCCAGGCCTGGGTGTAACTATGCCTGCCACTAGCATCAGCACAGCAGTTTTTGTTTTTCCCACAGTCCCCCCCCTCTGTGATATTGAGGTGATCCCTGGAGCTATAAATGCGTGCAGGGCGAAGCACACATTCACTTTAATGTAGTAATGGTTGATCGATGTAAGCACCCCTGGCAGTGCCGTCCCTCTCCCCTCCCCCCATCCTTTGTCATTTGTCACTTTTGGTATAGCATAGGCCTCTGTAAATCAGTTTGTGGAAAATGTTAATTTATCATGTGACATGGAAGGAATGTGTGTTTCCGATGCGGTCACTGATGTATTCATTGTATCCGAATACAGAAAGGATTTTACATTGGGGGGGCCTTGGTCTGGTTTCAATGGGCAGATGGCTGGCCGGTCTGTACCATGGCTGGCCCGTCTGTAGCATGGCTGGCCGGTCTGTAGCATGGCTGGCCGGTCTGTAGCTCGACTGGCCGGTCTGTAGCTCGGCTGGCCGGTCTGTAGCTTGGCTGGCCGGTCTGTACCATGGCTGGCCGGTCTGTCGTATGGCTGGCCCGTCTGTAGCATTTCCGGCTTCCACTCTGATTGGTTCTGATGTACAAAATAAGGAATGCAGATGAAGAAATGTGTTTTCTGTCATGAATTGGACTCGTGTTTGTTGCATTTCTGCAGCTGAGACGGGGCTCTAAGGCTCCTTCACACTAAATGCACTGAAACATGTATGTGCTTGTGGCGTGTTTTCCCAGTTTCTGATGGGGGGAGGAACAAAACAAATGTAGAAGAAATGCTAACATCACTGGCAACAATGGGGGGGTGCTGCAGTCGAGTCGGTATAACTGGATTCAGAAAGGTTTGGAAAATTGAGCAAAACTGTCATGTAAATGTATGTCTGGGCCAAAACAATAGTCCATCGCACATTTCCCTGTGCCTTCTCCCTTTTAAAACAGGGGTGTCAAACCGGCAGCCCTCCAGCTTTTGCCAAACTACAAGTCCCATGGGGCATTGCAAGATTGCCTTTGGGAGTCATGCTTGTAACTGTCAATCTTGCCATGCCTCATGGGACTTGTAGTTTGGCAACAGCTGGAGGGCCACCAGTTTGACACCCAACTACAAGTCCCATCATGCCTCTGCATTTGGGACTCTGGCAACAGCTGGAGGGCCACCAGTTTGACACCCAACTACAAGTTCCATCATGCCTCTGACAGTTACAAGCATGAGTCCCAAAGGCAGGGGCATGATGGGACTTGTAGTTTGGCAACAGCTGGAGGGCCACCAGTTTGACACCCAACTACAAGTCCCATCATGCCTCTGCCTTTGGGACTCATGCTTGTAACTGTCAGCTTTGCAATGCTTCATGGGACTTGTATAGGTTTGGCAACAGCTGGAGGGCCGCCAGTTTGACACCCAGGTCCCATCATGCCTCTGCTTTTGGGAGTCATGCTTGTAACTGTCAATTTTGCAATGCCTCATGGGACTTGTAGTTTGGCAACAGCTGGAGGGCCGCCAGTTTGACACCCAACTACAAGTCCCATCATGCCTCTGCCTTTGGGCGTCATGCTTGTAACTGTCAGCTTTGCAATGCTTCATGGGACTTGTAGTTTGGCAACAGCTGGAGGGCCGCCAGTTTTTAAAGGGAGAAGGCATGAGGCAATGTGCATGTGTTGCAGCGATGGACTGTTTTTTGGCCCAAACTGGCGGCCCTCCAGCTGTTGCCAAACTACAAGTCCCATGAGGCATTGCAAAGCTGAGTTACAGGCATGACTCCCAAAGGCAGAGGCATGATGGGACTTGTAGTTTGGCAACAGCTGGAGGGCCGCTAGTTTGACACTCGTGCTTTAAAGGATAAGTTCACCTGTGGAACATGTAACATGTTCCCATAGTCGCAGCCGTGCTCGCGGTCCTTCCCTCTGACACATAGTACAAGGAGAAGTTTCCCCGTAAAACAGTGTGGCCCACGCGGCCCCGTCGCTCAGTGTTCTGTGAGTGCCTACAGGTCCTGGTAGCCTTAGCGGCTGTGGCCTTGGAGTTTTCAATGAGCTTCCATCATGTTGTGGAGCGCTGTTGGTAGTTCATTGAAGCTTCCTGTCAGAGTATCTGCTTGAGCCCGGGGTCACATACATACGGTGTGGCATATCGCATGCGATTCACACAGGAACCGCACCGCATTCCTGTGCAAATCAAATGCGAATTCTGTGCGGTGCGTTTTTGTATGGCTCGAATCGCCCCGCACCAAAAACATGCAGGACCCTTTTTTTTTTTTTGGTCCACACTAGAATCAGATCACATGGGTATTCACACCTAATGAGATCCGATTCTGCGCATCGCACAATGTTTTGTGGACCAGTCATGGGCGGGTGTTAAACACACCCACAGCGGTTCACATGAATTGGGTGCGATTCTGATGCGTTGCGGAATTCACGCAGAAACTGCTGCAAATTCTGCGCCACATCAGTGTGAACCCGGGCTGACCATGCATCCTGTACATCAAGCAGGTACTATGACAGGTCTGCAGGAGACCTGCATGGCACCAGCGATCTACGGATATCTAGTGCAATGCTGGTTGTGATTTCAGTGCTGCTGTGCCTTTTTTTTATTTTTTTTTTGGCAGATCTACATCTAGGGTGCATTTGATTTCAATCACTAGTGAAAAGGCTTAAGTCATAATTTTCAAAGAGCAGCTGTCATCTCCGTCCCGCAGCGTCTCCTCCTCTGACCCGCTGTTGTCTCACCGACAGTCCCATTCACTTTAATGGGACGGCTGGGGATGCGGCAGGGACACAACAAGGTGAGGGACGTGGCGGCAGGTGAGTGGATTCCTGCTAACAGGTGCTGCCATGATGGATCTAAAATGACAGGTGCTCTTTAAGCCCTGGTTCACACTGATGCAGTGTAGAATTGCACACCGCATCAGAATCGCACCCCGTTCACGCGAACCGCTGTGGGTGTGTATGTTAAGTTAACCCCCCCCCCCGTAATCGGTCTGCAAAACGCAGTGCAATGTGCAGGATGGGATCTCATTAGGTGTGAATACCCGTGCAATCCGATTCTAGTGCGGACCCAAACAAGGGTCCTGCGTGTTTTTGGGTGTGCTGTGATTAGTGCCATACAGAATGTACGACTCCGATCGCACCGCACACAAGTCACGTGTGATTGGCAAAGGAATGCGGTGCAGTTCCTGTACGAATCGCATGCAATATACCGCATGTATGTGATCCCGGGCTCAGTGTAAGGAATCCGACTCATTCTCGTCGGTAGTTCGAATCTTTTAATATTTGCAAACCAAATGAAGGTTTCATTTTAGAATCAGAAGCTGTCAGGTTAGTAAAACATCGACATGAGAACCGAGGGGTTAATCTCACAGCTGGAGAACCACTCAAATGCCTTTATTTCATGTGTTGTCGTCCCCCCCCCCCCCCCCCCCCCCCCATGGTTCCTGTGAAAGGGTGTGAATGCATCAATGCAGTGCGTGTTCTCAGCTTGGATTCATTGGACGAGTTTACCAAAAATGTAAGTATTGCAGAATATACCGCCTCGTGCTACAGCACTGAGCTCCATTTCATGCTGAATCAACTAAATTATTCATGTATATTAAAAAAAAAAAAAAAAAAAAAATCGATCTAAAGATAGCTTTCTATTTATTTTGTTTTTTTTTTTTTTTTTACTCCAAAAGCATTTTATTAAAATTTTAATTAAAAAAAAAAAATAAATCTGATCTTCTATCCACCCTGTCTACAGCGATCTTCCTGTATGGGTGGAGCCTAGGATAACACATGAGGAAGTGGGTTGGTGTTGCATGTAAGCTTTTTATTTTATTTTTTTTTGCTATTTTTTTTTTTTTTTTTGTTTTTTTTCTTTGCCTTTTTTTTTTTTTTTTTTAAATTTTATTTTTTTTGCTATTTGTTTTATTATTGCTTGCTTTTTTTTTTTCTTGGCAGATGTTTTCCCCCTAGTAGTTGGAGTTTTGTAACATTGTTATGAATAATACAGGACTGGGTCACGTCTGTACAGTCCTGTGAAGTGATGGCAAGTGCAGTTGGCTGTCCAGCATTCCCAGATGGAATTACATCTGTTCTGTCTTGGTTACATATATTGTCCTTTTTGTAGAGATAAGGCGCTCCTCGCTGTGCGGATAGAAAGCAAAAGAATGGGAGGATTCCATGCAAAATGACTTCTTTCATTAGGTGGGATCAGTAGAATAGAAAGGTAAACAAATGTTTAAAAACAGTCACTTTTTTTTTATTTATTTATTTATTACAGGTACTTGTATAGCGTCGCCAATTTATGCAGCGCTTAACCAGACTTTTTTTTTCTTAAAAAAAAAAAAAAAAAACCTGTGTAAAGGCTCATATATAGGATATGAATATTGGACAAATTATGGGTTTTGTTTTTTGGGGGGGGCGGGGGGGGGAGGGGGGGGGGGGGAGGGGGGGGGGGGGGGGGGGGGGGGGGGGGGGAGATCTGGACTTATATCCAGTTAATAGTTATAGTTCTAGCTGAAAAAAGATAAAAGTCCACCCAGCCATTTAAAAAGAAAAAAAAAAAAAATACAAAACACCTCATTAAGTCCTTATGCATATGGGCCATTTTTACAGCTTTTGGCTGTTTTTTTTTTTTTGCCTAGTAAACCTCCCCAGCATGTTATCCTATGTGTCATGCACAGACTATAATCGTGTTTTTTTTGACTGGGAAAAAAAAAAAAAAAAAAACCCCACCAGAACTAGTGTGTTTCTAGAGGAGTTTTTTTTTTAACTTTAAAAATGCTCTTATTATTATACAGGATTTATATAATTATTATACAGGATTTATATCATTATTATACAGGATTTATATCATTATTATACAGGATTTATATCATTATATTATTATACAGGATTTATATCACCCCAACGGTTTGCTCAGCGCTTTACAATATAACGGGAGACAATACAGTTCAATCTAAGAGGGATAGAGGAGGGCCCTGATCCTGGGAGCTTACAATCTAAGAGGGATAGGAGGGCCCTGATCCTCGGAGCTTACAATCTAAGAGGGATAAGAGGGCCCTGATCCTCGGAGCTTACAATCTAAGAGGGATAGGAGGGCCCTGATCCTGGGAGCTTTCAATCTAAGAGGGATAGGAGGGCCCTGATCCTGGGAGCTTACAATCTAAGAGGGATAGGAGGGCCCTGATCCTGGGAGCTTTCTATCTAAGAGGGATAGGAGGGCCCTGATCCTGGGAGCTTTCTATCTAAGAGGGATAGGAGGGCCCTGATCCTGGGAGCTTTCTATCTAAGAGGGATAGGAGGGCCCTGATCCTGGGAGCTTTCTATCTAAGAGGGATAGGAGGGCCCTGATCCTGGGAGCTTTCTATCTAAGAGGGATAGGAGGGCCCTGATCCTGGGAGCTTTCTATCTAAGAGGGATAGGAGGGCCCTGATCCTGGGAGCTTTTTCAATCTAAGAGGGATAGGAGGGCCCTGATCCTGGGAGCTTACAATCTAAGAGGGATAGGAGGGCCCTGATCCTGGGAGCTTACAATCTAAGAGGGGATAGGAGGGCCCTGATCCTGGGAGCTTACAATCTAAGAGGGATAGGAGGGCCCTGATCCTGGGAGCTTACAATCTAAGAGGGATAGGAGGGCCCTGATCCTGGGAGCTTACAATCTAAGAGGGATAGGAGGGCCCTGATCCTGGGAGCTTACAATCTAAGAGGGATAGGAGGGCCCTGATCCTGGGAGCTTACAATCTAAGAGGGATAGGAGGGCCCTGATCCTGGGAGCTTACAATCTAAGAGGGATAGGAGGGCCCTGATCCTGGGAGCTTACAATCTAAAGAGGGATAGGAGGGCCCTGATCCTGGGAGCTTACAATCTAAGAGGGATAGGAGGGCCCTGATCCTGGGAGCTTACAATCTAAGAGGGATAGGAGGGCCCTGATCCTGGGAGCTTACAATCTAAGAGGATAGGAGGGCCCTGATCCTGGGAGCTTACAATCTAAGAGGGATAGGAGGGCCCTGATCCTGGGAGCTTACAATCTAAGAGGGATAGGAGGGCCCTGATCCTGGGAGCTTACAATCTAAGAGGGATAGGAGGGCCCTGATCCTGGGAGCTTACAATCTAGGAGATCCAACGTGGTAATACTCTGCAAACTGATGTTTTTGGATGTTTTGTTTTATTTTTACTTAAAAAAACAAAACTGAAAAACTCACATTTTTAACATTACCGGCATTATCAAAACATCCTGTGTGCGTGAGGTGTTCAGAAAAGATGGGCACACACCTACATGAAATCTAACGGGGGGAGGAGAAAGAACCCCCCCCCCCCCCCAAAAAAAAAAACAAACAGGACCTAATCCTACATTTTGTGAACTCTTGAGACATGTCAAGCGTTGGTGTGTTCATTTATTCCATTGGCAAGAAAATGACGTTGATTCCGGCCACTGAAAATAATGCTTAAGTGCTGAAAGTGCCTAGTGTTTAGGCACAGCAGGTGGGTTTTTTTTTTTTCCCCCTAGCCCCCCCCCCCCCCTTTCCTGATGTGCAAGTGCTGATGTTTCCCCTCCCCCACCTCCAATGCCTAGTGCACACAATGAGAAAATCGGATTTAGAGAATACTGCTTTTGATCGATCGTACATAAATCTGATCGTTCGTACACAACTTACGAGAGATGAATGTGAGTTCATGTGAAAATATCCGCAGGGACAAACACAAAGTTATCTTGTACAATACCAGAATGAAGAAAAAAAAAAAAAAAAAAAATCAGTCATGCGCCAAAACAAAAGAATACATCAAAATACAACACGTCGCTTCTGCAGTTGTATTCTGTTGTATGAGAATGTTTATGACCTTCATTTTCGGTATGAGACGAGCCAGTGATGGCGAACCTTTTAGAGACCGAATGTCCAACTTCATCCGAAAACCCACTTATTTATCACAAAGTGCCAACACTGCAATTAAAGTCTGAATACTGAGGGTTTAGCTTAGAAAAAACAACTCCCCAACCGCCAGCTAGAAGAGGCAAAGTTCCACCGACCGCCAGCACGGGGGGGGGGCAAAGTTCCGCCGGCACGAGGGGGGGGCAAAGTTCCGCCGACCGCCGGCACGAGGGGGGGGGGGGGGGGGGGGCAAAGTTCCTCCGACCGCCAGCATATGGGGGCAAAGTTCCACCAACCGCCAGCACAGGGGGGCAAAGTTCCAGCAACCGCCAGCACGGGGGGGGGGGGGCAAAGTTCCACCAACCGCCAGCACGGGGGGGAGGGGGGCAAAGTTCCATCGACCGCCAGCACAGGGGGGGGCAGAAGTTCCACCGACCGCCAGCACGAGGGGGGCAAAGTTCCACCGACCGCCAGCACATGGGGGCAAAGTTCCATCGACCGCCAGCACGAGGGAGGGGGAAATTCCACTGACGCCAGCACATGGGGGGGCAAACTGACCGCCAGCACGAGGGGGGGGGGGGAAATTCCCACGACCGCCAGCACGATGGGGGCAAAGTTCCACCAACCGCCAGCACGATGGGGGCAAAGTTCCACCAACCGCCAGCACGAGGGGGGCAAAGTTCCACCGGCCAGCACATGGGGGAAAGTTCCACTGACCGCCAGCACGAGGGGGGCAAAGTTCCACCGACCGCCAGCACAGGGGGGCAAAGTTCCACCGACCGCCAGCACATGGGGGCAAAGTTCCATCGACCGCCAGCACGAGGGGGGCAAAGTTCCACCGACCGCCAGCACGAGGGGGGCAAAGTTCCACCGACCGCCAGCACATGGGGGCAAAGTTCACTGACCGCCAGCACGAGGGGGGGCAAAGTTCCACCGACCGCCAGCACGAGTGGGGCAAAGTTCCACCGACCGCCAGCACGATGGGGGGCAAAGTTCCACCGACCGCCAGCACGAGTGGGGGCAAAGTTCCACCGACCGCCAGCACGAGTGGGGGAAAGTTCCACCGACCGCCAGCACGAGGGGGGGCAAAGTTTCATTGACCGCCAGCACGAGGGGGGCAAAGTTCCACCGACCGCCAGCACGAGGGGGGCAAAGTTCCACCGACCGCCAGCACGAGGGGGGCAAAGTTCCACCGACCGCCAGCACGAGGGGGGCAAAGTTCCACCGACCGCCAGTACATGGGGGGCAAAGTTCCACCGACCGCCAGCACGAGGGGGGGCAAAGTTCCACCGACCGCCAGCACGAGGGGGGCAAAGTTCCACCGACCGCCAGCACATGGGGGCAAAGTTCCACCGACCGCCAGGGGGGCAAAGTTCCACCGACCGCCAGCACGAGGGGGGCAAAGTTCCACCGACCGCCAGCACGAGGGGGGCAAAGTTCCACCGACCGCCAGCACGAGGGGGGCAAAAGTTCCACCGACCGCCAGTACATGGGGGCAAAGTTCCACCGACCGCCAGCACGAGGGGGGGCAAAGTTCCACCGGCCGCCAGCACGAGGGGGGCAAAGTTCCACCGACCGCCAGCACATGGGGGCAAAGTTCCACCGACCGCCAGCACGAGTGGGGGAAAGTTCCACCGACCGCCAGCACGAGTGGGGGAAAGTTCCACCGACCGCCAGCACGAGTGGGGGAAAGTTCCACCGACCGCCAGCACATGGGGGCAAAGTTCCACCGACCGCCAGCACATGGGGGAAAGTTCCACCGAACGCCAGCACAGGAGGGGGACAAAATTCTGCCGACTGCCAGCATGGGGGGGCAAAGTTCCGCCAACACGAGGGGGGGCAAAGTTCCGCCGGCCGCCAGCACAAGCGAAAACTTTGTGTTAATTAAAAAAAAAAACAACAAAACAATGTATTAAAACTCAGTCAGTCCAATATCTCTCTCCCCCCCCCCCCCCCCCCCTTGGCAGCCCACTGACCGGCCATGCAAAAGCATGGATGAGTCTCAGCTACTGACATCATCGTCTGGCGCTGCTACTCCTTTCTGAGCATCCGCACGGCCCCTATGTGTGGCGCTATCCAACACTCGGCTGCTGGGACGACTCGGCTTGTGTGCCATAGGTTCGCCAACACTTATAGACCCAAGATCCCTCCATAAAGAGCACCTGTCACGTCTATTGCTGTCACAAGAATGTTTACCACTCTTTGTGACAGTAATAAAAGTGAGGAAAAAAAAATATTAAAGCAAGTGTACAAATTTAGAAAAAAAAAAAAAAAAAAATTAAAGTCCCCCCCCCCACCCCCCCGGTCTAGCACAAAGACAAATAAGACACGCCACACAAACAGCGATCGCCCCACACCTATGAGGTGTCACTGAACGTCAGCTCACGGGCAGTAATTCTACCACCAGACCTCCTCTGTAAATCTGAAGTGGTCACCTGTAAAGGCTTTTAAGACATTGCCTATGGATAGTAAACATGTATGTTGTTTGCCGCCATTGCACGGGAGTCCGCAATTGTAAAATGTGACATGTTAGGTATCTATTTACTCGGTGCAACATCAGCTTTTGTGTTTTACAAAAAAAAATGGGGTTAGGTATTTTTTTTTTTTCATTAAAAAAAAAAAAAAAAAAAAAAGGCAATGACATTTTTTTTGGTGTGTTTGAAAAACCGCTGTGCAAATACCACGTGACAGAAAATGACAAAAAGCCACCAATTTTATCTCTAGGGCCTGTTGCTTTAAAGAAAATGTTTATATATATATATATATATATATATATATATATATATATATAAAATGCTGGGGGGGGGGGGGGGGGGATTTTCTAGCTACAAATACTGATTGCTCATGCACGCGGGGCGTTTAAATAACACCGGTAACATTGGCTGCGCAAAGCCACGTTACAAATTTCAGTTTTTTAGCGTTTTTTGCATTAGTGGCGTTTTTACGTGCTTGCGTTTTTTTTTTTGGCGTTCTTTTTTTACCAAAAAAAGGCTTTTCGACCAAAACTAATTTTTTTTTCAAAAAACCCTTTTTTTTGGGTTAAATAAAAAGTAAAAAAATGCGTTTTTTCAGCATTAGAGCATTTTTACAGCTAAAAAAAGAAAACTAGAAATCCAGTCCTGGGTTTTTTTTTCCCTGCCAAAAAAACATTGATTCTAGTCTGTGTATGGACACCTAGGATAACATGCTGGGGGGGGTTTGCTGACTGTAGAAAAAAAAAAACATCAGCCGGTATATGTAAAAAATGTCCCGTGTGCCATAAAAGGCCCGCACTGGAGGTGAATAAAGGGTCTTCTACCCCAAAATGATGTGACTTTGCAGTAGATGCTGGAGCCCAATTGTCTTTGGTGGACTTCATTGGTGAGATCTTTGGACTGGAGTTCCCGGGCACACCTGTTGGGGGCCTCGTTCCTCTGGGACTATGACAAGGACATCTCACCACGGCTTTCCTCCAAGAATACAAAAACAAAACAAAAATTACATTGATTTCTCTAAGCGGTTTTGTTTACCTGCAGGAAGACGGTTGGTGAGTTTTTGGTAGTCGCAGATAGATGTAAAAGGCTCTAGACGATGGATGGCTCTAGCCCAGGGGTGGGCAACTGTGGCCCTCCAGCCGTTGGTGAACTACAAGTACCATCATGCCTCTGCCTTTGGGAGTCATGCTTGTAACTGTCAGTTTTGCAATGCCTCATGGGACTTGTAGTTCTGCAACAGCTGGAGGGCCACCAGTTGGCCACCCCTGACCTAGCCAATGCCACTGAAAATCTTATAAACAAGAACTTTCAGAGGGTTGATATCCTGGTCAGCTCTCTGCTGGTAAAGGCTGACAGCGCTCTGTCCCTGGCCCTTCAATGGGGATTACAAGTGGCTATTTCAATATACATCACACAGGCGCGGTCCGCCATTCAGAGGTACAGTTTACTGTGAAGTCCACATTAGTACACGTTTGATTTTCCATCTAATATGTTTAGCAAAGTCATAACGGCCAATCACAGCTCTGTCATGCCTTGATGGCCACATATTAGAAGATAAGGGCGCACGCGCTGCTCATTATCAGAACGCTTGGCCAATGAAAGCTCTGCATATTCACCCCTCCCACAATATACACAGTATCCCACACAGGGTATATGTCCCACCGCAGGGTACCATACCATCACTAATGTCCCACCGCAGGGTACCATCACTAGTGTCCCATCACTAGTGTCCCACCGCAGGGTACCATCACTAGCGTTCCCACCGCAGGGTACCATCACTAGTGTCCCATCACTAATGTCCCACCGCAGGGTACCATCACTAGCGTTAGCAGGGTACCATCACTAGTGTCCCATCACTAATGTCCCACCGCAGGGTACCATCACTAGTGTCCCATCACTAATGTCCCACCGCAGGGTACCATCACTAGTGTCCCATCACTAATGTCCCACCGCAGGGTACCATCACTAGTGTCCCATCACTAATGTCCCACCGCAGGGTACCATCACTAGTGTCCCATCACTAGTGTCCCACCGCAGGGTACCATCACTAGTGTCCCATCACTAGCGTTCCCACCGCAGGGTACCATCACTAGCGTTCCCACCGCAGGGTACCATCACTAGTGTCCCACCGCAGGGTGCCATCACTAGTGTCCCACCGCAGGGTACCATCACCATCACTAGTGTCCCACCGCAGGGTACCATCACCATCACTAGTGTCCCATCACTAATGTCCCACACCGCAGGGTACTATCACTAGTGTCCCACCGCAGGGTACTATCACTAATGTCCCACCGCAGGGTACCATCACTAGTGTCCCATCACTAATGTTTCACTACTACTACCAACACTAATGCTCACTGCGCAGGGTTCCATCACTAGCGTCCCACTGCAGGGTGCTACTAAGAGCAACCACTCGGGGGGCACTGCTCTGTGGACTCTCTGCCTCCCCGGCCAGACAAGGTAGATCCATTCAAATCAGGAGGAACTGGGCCCCTCTAGTTTTCCTGGGGGAATTAGGGTTTCTGTTTCAGCCAGTACTAGCCTTCAGAGCCCCCCATCATACCAGCATACCCCTATATCATAATCACTGGCATCAGTGTGGATTAAATCCTGGGAGCCCAAAAATAGCAGAGTCCGCCAGGGAAGCTGCTGGAAATAGCTTAGTAGCGAAGGTCACCAGGGAAGCTGCCAGGAATATGCAGAATCACACCAGGAAGTGGCTGTGGGATGAATGATGGAGTCGGCGTGGAACGCACAGCGGTGTGAGGAAGCAGCCAGCAGTTCTGCGCACTGTGGGGTGTGGCTACGCGTTTCAGAGCTGCGTGAATGTCAATGTAGGATATCTGAAGCTGGGCGGGACCAAACGTAATTAAAAATAGATGAATGCATACAGCATGGAGCCATTGGACTATTTCCAGCAGGTTCCCTGGTGCTCTCTGCTATTTGGGCATTTGTCATCTTGGCTCCCGGGATTTATGCTACACTGATGCCAGTGATGAGGATATGTTTGCAGCTCTGGGTCACTTGTGAATTTAAAATGATAAATGTGCTCACATTTTAATAAATCTTCTACACTTAGATGGTGGCGCCCTCTTTTCCTTTTATGTGACTTGTGCTGTTGCCTGGTCAGTGTCGACATCAGGAAAGAGGCGGAGTCGAGACTTAATTTATTCACAGTAACTTTGGGTGATCAATGCACATTTTCTTACCCTAAGGGAGATTATTCACACTTAGATGGTGGCGCCCTCTTTTCCTTTTATGTGAACTGTGCTGTTGCCTAGTAACAGGTTCCAGTGTCGACATCAGGAAAGAGGCGGAGTCGAGACTTAATTTATTCACAGTAATGGGGGGGGGGGGGGGTAATTTTCTTCAAAAACGAAACCATGTTTCATGTTACACCCATATTTAACATGTAGCATGCAACATGGTCAGTCTGTTTTTCTCCGCCCTAAAACTGCTGCCCCCCCCACAGCCTCTTCATTCATTCAGAGAGATTATTGAAAGGAAAAAAAAACCCAACAAAAACTACAAGTCCATCTTCCATGGCGGTACAGGCACTGTAGTGTGGTGGCATCCTGCACTTGTAGTCCATCGATACTTCCGTAACTGAAGGTCCATAATGAGGTAAATCAACTGCTGTTCACAGAGAAAACAAATCATAACGAGATGTAGATTTTAATCACGGAACAAAAAAAAACAAAAAACAACTAAAGTCGTAAATTTATTTTTTATTTGAAATAATTATTTGTCCTTGTTTCTCCTCTGAGCCATCAACATGTAATTAATGAGTACATAATACACAGGACCAGAGCCGACCATTATTATTATCAGTACTTTTCCTGAACTGATTACATTTCACTTCCAGGTAATGTGCAAATTAAACATTCATTTTTCACTCTTGAAATGTTAGGCAGACAATTTAGTGCTTCATTTCTTTATAATTTCTTTCTGGAAATTAAAGGAGACATTTAGCCAAATGTGTTGGACATCAGAGCGTCTTAAAAGTAGAATTCCAGTTTTAATTTCACTTTAAATATAGTTAGTGCGGGCCAAGCTGGCCCATTACAGAGCGTTGCGGCCACTGTGTGGGCTGTCATGGGCTGTAGTAGCATTAGTTATACAGTAAGCGGCGCTGTGTTCTGGCAGCGGTACAGCCGTCTGATGATCTCTGCCAATCAGAAGCCTTTTATCCATGACTATAAGGCTGCTTCTGATTGGCCGAGGTGGACAGGCGAGGTCACAATTTCCACTCCAGCCAATGACAGGAAGTCTTGTATTCATAATTCATGTGTGATAAAAATACAAGGCTTCTCCTGATTGGCAGTGAATCACTCAGCCCAAACTGCCAGTAACTGCAGCGGCAGCATGCGGAAGTGAACGGTACTGCCGCCAGAACATGGCGCCACTTACTGTACATAGCCAATTCTACTACAGCCAACACAGCGGCGGCATCATTTTATAATGGAAATAGATAGTTTGGGCCGGCTTGTGTAGAGCCAGTCCTGGCCGTTACTTGCAGTGTCCCCGATATTAAGATTTCCCCTCAGTGGCGTCCCGAGGCAGGTGCGGGGGGTGCGGTCCACACAGGGTGACACCGACCGCATGGGGTGACACCGGACCCGCACCACAAAAAGATAAGTTGTAAAGTAAGCCGATGATCCCCACAGGATGGATCCGATCCATTATGCTCCCCAATGCTCAGATCCGATCCATCCTGCAGGGATCATCAGCTTTCTTTACAACTTACCTTTTCTTGGAGCGGGTCCGGTGTCACCCCATGTAGGTTGCATGCCGACGATCCTGTGGGGTGACACTGGTGTAGTGGCAAGATGTGTTTCCCATGTAGATGTCTCCTCTGAAGCAACTGCGCATGTCCCGGTTTCAGGCACGATCAATCGATGATAGAAAAACTGCTATCATCAATTGACCGTGCCTGAAACCAGGACATGCGCAGTTGCTTCAGGGGGGACATATCTACATGGGAGACACATCTTGCCTCTCAACCCGAACCCGCTCCAAGAAAAGGTAAGTTGTAAAGAAAGCTGATGATCCCCGCAGAATGGAGCGATCCATTACGCTCCATCCGCAGATCCGATCCATTCTGCGGGGATCGTCGGAGGGGGTGTCACCAAGTGTTACCGCACCGGGTGACACCAACCCTAGGGATGCCTCTGCCCTCACTACTTATCCTGGTGACCACACAGGAAAATCTTCCCCATGTCTCAGATCAGGGGTCTCCAAACTATGGCTCTCCAGCTGTTGAAGTACTACAAGTCTCATCATGCCTCTGGGTGTCTTGCCTGTGGATGTCAGAGTCTTGCGAGGCCTCATGGGACTTGCAGTTCCTCAACACCTGGAGGGCCGTAGTTTGGGGAGTCCCAAATCCTGACAGAGGTTCAACAAAAACAAAAAACTTGGGCGGGATCCGGCTTTAAGAGCATTTCTTAGTAGATGTTTTGTGGGTGGAGCTAAGGATAGGCCCTGCCCAGGTGATAACATTTCTCTTTTCCACCTACAACTCAACCAATAGCTGCCCTGCATACAAAAAAAAAAAAAAAAAACCAAGGTGCAATCTGCAGCAGAACCATGATAGGAGATACGGCCACCATGTACAGAGAGAGATGGGAGGTGGTATCACAGTTTGCTGTTCAGCAGCTCCGGTCCGCTCTTCAGAGAGAATCCGCCATCAAACGCCGCGTTCAGGACCTCGTCCAGGGCGGTCGCTAATATAAAATCCAGATCCCTTCTGACGTTGACCGGAATCTCTTCTAGATCCTTCTCGTTCCTCTGTGGAATGATCACCCGCTTCAGCCCCGCTCTGTGTGCCGCCAGGACTTTGTCTTTAATGCCGCCAACCTGGAAGAAGAGGTTAGATGAGAACCGAGCCCAGGACAGGTTCCCTGTGATGACCCGGATGGAGAGTATCCATGGACTACACCACATGGGTGGGATGAGGACAACTAAGCCAGGGGTCTCCACACAAACCAAGGGCCAGGTAACTGTCCTTTGGACTCTATGGGGGCTGGACTGTGGCCAGTGGGAGTAGAAAATGCCCCAATGTCAGTGGGAGGAATAGTGCCCCGTCACTGGTGTCAGTGGGAGGAATGGTGCCTCGTCACTGGTGTCAGTGGGAGGAATGGTGCTCCATCATTGGCGTCAGCGGGAAGAATAGTGCCCAGTCATTGGGAGGAATAGTGCCCCATTATTGGTGTCAGTGGGAAGAATGGTGCCCCGTCACAGGTGTCAGTGGGAGGAATAGTGCCCCGTCGTTGTCAGTGAGAGCAATAGTGCCCCATCATTGGTGTCAGTGGGAGCAATAGTGCCACGTCATTGGTGTTAGTGGGAAGAATAGTGCCCAGTCATTGGGAGGAATAGTGCCCCATTATTGGTGTCAGTGGGAGGAATAGTGCCCCATCATTGGTATCAGTGGGAGGAATAGTATCCCATCATTGGTGTCAATGGGAGGAATATTAGTGCCCAGTCATTGGTGTCAGTGGGAGGAATAGTGCCCCATCATTGGTGTCAGTGGGAGGAATAGTGCCCCATCATGGTGTCAGTGGGAGGAATAGTGCCCCGTCAGTGGGAGGAACAGTGCCTGTCACTGGTGTCAGTGGGAAGAATAGTGCCCAGTCATTGGGAGGAATAGTGCCCCATTATTGGTGTCAGTGGGAGGAATAGTGCCCCATCATTGGTGTCAGTGGGAGGAATAGTGCCCCATCATTGGTGTCAGTGGGAGGAATAGTGTCCCATCATTGGTATCAGTGTGGGAGGAATAGTGCCCCATCATTGGTGTCAGTGGGAGGAATAGTGCCCCGTCATTGGTGTCAGTGGGAGGAATAGTGCCCCGTCATTGGTGTCAGTGGGAGGAATAGTGCCCCATCATTGGTGTCAGTGGGAGGAATAGTGCCCCATCAGTGGGAGGAATAGTGCCCCATTATTGGTGTCAGGGGGAGGAATAGTGCCCCATCATTGGTGTCAGTGGGAGGAATAGTGTCCCATCATTGGTATCAGTGGGAGGAATACTGTCCCATCATTGGTGTCAGTGGGAGGAATAGTGTCCCATCATTGGTATCAGTGGGAGGAATAGTGCCCCATCATTGGTGTCAGTGGGAGGAATAGTGCCCCATCATTGGTGTCAGTGGGAGGAATAGTGCCCCATCATTGGTGTCAGTAGGAGGAATAGTGCCCCATCATTGGTATCAGTGGGAGGAATAGTGTCCCATCATTGGTGTCAGTGGGGGGGAATAGTGCCCCGTCACTGGTAAGAATAGTGCCCCATCATTGGTGTCAGTGGGAGGAATAGTGCCCCATCATTGGTGTCAGTGGGAGGAATACTGCCCTATCATTGGTGTCAGTGGGATCATCGGTTCCCAGTACGGTTGCAATTTCCAGTGCGGGCGGCGTGCCATTAGAACGAATGGCACCCGACTGCGGGTCCACATTCCTCTGCGGGTGGTGCGGTTGCACGGATTTTCATGTGGATCCACAGCAGCACCACCCACACAGATGTGAATTGAGCCTTAATCCTGACAATCGCTGCCAGAGCCGTTGTTACATTTTTTGCACAAGTTTGAAAAAAATAATTTTTGGCCTGAAGATGGCACAAAACCCCCCAAACATGATACATTTTTCTGAAAGCAGACACCATAGAGAATAAAATAGCGGTATATATCCAATTTTTTTATGTCACGCGATATTACCGCAAAGGTCTAAGAAACGTAAAAGTTCAGTAAAAAAACAAATCAAAGTGAATTTTAGGTCAAATGCAATAAATTACCCCAAATTTGGTAAAATATAAGAGAATATGCAGAGTAGATAGATACCCAAACATGTCAAATCTTACATTTTTGCGTGCGTCTATGAAATGGCGACAAACTTCAGCACTCTGTATTTCTATAGGCGACGCTTCAAAGGCCCCGTACAGGTCATCAGTTTAGTGTGACGGAGGAGGTCTGGTGCTAGAATCATTGCTCTCACTCCGGCGTGCGTGGCGATATCTAACGTGTATCACAATTGACGTTTTCATGCATAGGCGCCCCTGATGAGTGCTGTTACGTTTGTAAGTGCATATATGGGGGGCCTCAATAAATTTTTTTTATTGGGGGGATGGTACGTGCTTGGGTGTAACTTTATTTTTTTTGCAATAGAGAAAAAACATTTTTTTGCTTCACTTTTTTTTTTTTGACAAAGTCCTCTATGTGATGATTTTTAGGTGACAGGTTCTCTTTAACCTCTTGGCGCCGGCCAAACGCAAATGTGTGTCCTCCTGGCGTTTGGGCCTAGACGCCAAGCAGCCGCACATTTGCGTTCTATTAAAAAAAAAATGTACTGAGAGCGCGCGCCCTGCTCGCTCCCAGCGCACACATTCGGTGCTCACAGAAAGGTCCCGATCTCCTCTTTCAATCGGGACCTTTCCCGATCATGTGACCGCTGTGACAGCGAATCACGGCGGTCACATGACCCTAAAATCCTGCCCCGCCTCCTGGCTTCTGGAACCCTTAAAGGGCTGGGAGGCACCAGCGCCAAGGGGTTAATGAGACATGCAGGGTCCAAAGATCCCCAATGTCTCCTCTGGGCTCCACTGGATGTAATGCATTGTAGATCACATTGGAATACATTCCTTCCCGGCTAGAAAAGTGACAGTTGTGACCCGGAAGTGATGTCATACACGTCGCTTTCTGGGTCACAGCAAGAAGGGGAGGAGAGCGGATGTGTGCTTGCCCTCCTCCTTCTCCTGCACCCACCATGTCGGCCCCGGGCCTGCAGATAGGCAAGCAAAGCCTGGAAGCATGCGTGGGGAGGGGGGGGGGTGTTGGCATCATTAACGGGGGTAGCAATTAGGCGTCAACGCAGCCAACCGCTTCCACCTGTCTGTTTTATACACAATCCCCCCCCCCTCACTGGAATGTGTCTACAATCCCCCCCGCTGTCAGGTCCGTACGATGTGGCAGCAAAAGGGTTAAAAACTGTACAGCCAGTAGTCTCGTGAAAATGACAGTTGAGGAAACAAAAGTCTGCATCTGATGGCTGGGTTTGTGCAGAACAGGCAGTCGTCACATCGGAAACTTTGCTTTGTGTTCGAAGTCGTATTATTGAGGTAGACGGCAGCACCCTCTTCTGCAGCACAGTACAAATTGATGACATATGGGGCTGTAATAACAAGGCCAATTACATGAAATACTGGCAGCGAAGAAGATTCCCAAAAGAGTTGACAATGTGATGGCAGAAAGCAGAGATGATGGAGGCGAGGAAGATTTGGCAGCGGTAGTTGTGGTGAATGAGGATAGACGTCTTCCTGTGAGGATTCCCTTTTGCGGTACATTTGAATCATACAGGCTGATGGAACGCCGAAGGGAGTTTGGAGAAAAGAATAAAACAGCCGCACTGACACAAGAGACGTTCTGCAGGCGCGAGAGCCACCAAATATCCGATTGGCTGCAAAGTTTTCTGAGATGCTTTGACAAAGGGGGCCATACTTAGTCTATGGCTCCAATGACACCATACAGAAGCCATTCTCAACCCGAGTTCCTTCAGGGGTGGCTAGGGGGTTCCATGCGCTGTTTGCTGACCAATCTCCCATCTGATAGTGCCTGCTTAGTTCTAGGTCCAACAACACTTGGCATAGGTTCCAGGTCCAACAACACTTGGCTTAGTTCCAGGTCCAACAACACTTGGCTTAGTTCCAGGTCCAACAACACTTGGCTTAGTTCCAGGTCCAACAACACTTGGCTTAGTTCCAGGTCCAACAACACTTGGCTTAGTTCTAGGTCCAACAACACTTGGCTTAGTTGCAGGTCCAACAACATTTGGCTTAGTTGCAGGTCCAACAACACTTGGCTTAGTTGCAGGTCCAACAACACTTGGCTTAGTTCCAGGTCCAACAACACTTGGCTTAGTTCCAGGTCCAACAACACTTGGCTTAGTTGCAGGTCCAACAACACTTGGCATAGGTTCCAGGTCCAACAACACTTGGCTTAGTTGCAGGTCCAACAACATTTGGCATAGTTGCAGATCCAACAACACTTGGCATCGTTCCAGGTCCAACAACACTTGGCTTAGTTCCAGGATGAACAACATTTGGCTTAGTTGCAGGTCCAACAACACTTGGCTTAGTTCTAGGTCCAACAACACTTGGCTTAGTTCTAGGTCCAACAACACTTGGCTTAGTTCTAGGTCCAACAACACTTGGCATCGTTCCAGGTCCAACAACACTTGGCTTAGTTCCAGGATGAACAACATTTGGCTTAGTTGCAGGTCCAACAACACTTGGCTTAGTTCCAGATCTAACAACACTTGGCATCGTTCCAGGTCCAACAGCACTTGGCTTAGTTCCAGGATGAACAACACTTGGCTTAGTTCTAGGTCCAACAACACTTGGCTTAATTCCAGATCTAACAACAGTTGGCCATGTGAGTGCCATGACTATAGCGGTGTCCATCTGATCCCCCCCTGTAGGGGGGCATTTTTCGCATTTACCACCACCAATGTAAATGGCGTTTTCCCAATGGACTAATCTTTCCAGGGGGTCCCTGAGACCTGAAAATTATTTCCAGGGTTCCTCTGGGGTGAAGAGGTTAGGACAGGCTGCAATAGAGACTAGACCTTATCTACATTGGCTCATTGTAACCAAGCAGACCACTTCAGCCCCAGTGATGTTCTGGTACGTTGGATGGGTACAACGGGAAGATGCTTGCAGCTACAGGCATCATCCTGGTATCTTTTTTTTGCCAGAGATGGACTTGTTTTTTATATAAAAGTGATCCTAGCAGCTAATTAAACGCTGGATCACTTTTACAGGCGGCGGAAGGAGGTACCACCTTTCTGCCCCCCTCCCGGGCTCTCTTGTCCCACTGGGAAGCCCATGGACTGCAGCCAGCAGTTCCACCGGCTGACCATAGAGATGACAGAGGATTGAAAACTTCCCGATCATCTCTTTGGTCCAAGAAACCAGAAGCAACGAGTATTTTGTCACTTTAGGTTTTGCCGCCATTACTGGCTTTGGAAAACATCGGATCAAACCAATCTCGGTTTTAAGTGCAGAGGAGAGATCTGGGGTCTAATGAACCAGTAAAGAGGACCTGTCACTGCCCATGTTGTACATCCCCTGTGATAGCAATAAAGTTGATCAAAAAGAAATGTAAAGAGATAATGTAAAAAAAAATGTAAAAAATGAAATAATAAAAAAATGTTTTACACGTCTCCCCAGACCCCCCTGCTTGTGCACACATACGCAACCAGCAATCGCACCACACGAAAGTATCACCGCAAACATCAGATTGAGAGCAATAATTCTAGCACCAGACCTCCTGTGTAACTCTATACTGGTCACCTGTAAAGGCTTTTAAAACGTCGACGTTGGAGAATTTAACCCCTTCCAGTCGGACACTTTCACCCCCTTCCAGTCCGGACACTTTTCACCCCCCTTCCAGTCCGGACACTTTCACCCCCTTCCAGTCCGGACACTTTCACCCCCTTCCAGTCAGGACACTTTCCCCCCCCTTCCAGTCCGGACACTTTCCCCCCCTTCCAGTCCGGACACTTTCCCTCCTTCCAGTCCGGACACTTTCCCCTATTCCCCCCCCCCTTCCAGTCAGGACACTTTCCCCCCTTCCAGTCCGGACACTTTCACCCCCTTCCAGTCCGGACACTTTCCCCCCCTTCCAGTCAGGACACTTTCCCCCCCCCCTTCCAGTCCGGACACTTTCCCCCCCCTTCCAGTCCGGACACTTTCCCCCCTTCCAGTCCGGACACTTTCCCCCCCTCCAGTCCGGACACTTTCCCCCCTTCCAGTCCGGACACTTTTCCCCCCTTCCAGTCCGGACACTTTCACCCCCTTCCAGTCCGGACACTTTCCCCCCCTTCCAGTACGGACACACTCCCCCCCCCTTCCAGTCAGGACACTTTCCCCCCCTTCCAGTCCGGACACTTTCCCCCCCCTTCCAGTCAGGACACTTTTCCCCCCCCTTCCCGGTCCGGACACTTTCATCCCCTTCCGGTCCGGACACTTTTCCCCCCTTCCAGTACGAACACTTCCCCCCCCTTCCAGTCCGGACACTTTTCCCCCCTTTCGGTCCGGACACTTTCCCCCCCTTTCGGTCCGGACACTTTCCCCCCCTTTCGGTCCGGTACACTTTCCCCCCCTTTCGGTCCGGACACTTTCCCCCCCTTCCGGTCCGGACACTTTTCCCCCCCTTCCGGTCCAGACACTTTCCCCCCCTTCCGGTCCGGACACTTTTCCCCCCTTCCAGTCCGGACACTTTCCCCCCTTCCAGTCAGGACACTTTCCCCCCCCCTTCGGTCCGGACACTTTCATCCCCTTCCGGTCCGGACACTTTCACCCCCCTTCCAGTAGACGAACACTTCCCCCCCCCTTCCAGTCCGGACACTTTTCCCCCCTTTCGGTCCGGACACTTTCCCCCCCTTTCGGTCCGGACACTTTCCCCCCCTTTTCGGTCCGGACACTTTCCCCCCCTTCCGGTCCGGACACTTTTCCCCCCTTCCGGTCCAGACACTTTCCCCCCCTTCCGGTCCGGACACTTTTCCCCCCTTCCGGTCCGGACACTTTCACCCCCTTCCAGTCCGGACACTTTTCACCCCCTCCGGTCCGGACACTTTCCCCCCCTTTCGGTCCCGGACACTTTCCCCCCCTTCCGGTCCGGAACACTTTTCCCCCTTTTCCGGTCCAGACACTTTTCCCCCTTCCGGTCCAGACACTTTTCCCCCCTTCCGGTCCGGACACTTTCACCCCCTTCCAGTCCGGACACTTTCACCCCCTTCCAGTCCGGACACTTTCACCCCCTAAACAGGGCCAGTCCGGACACTTCCCCCCCTTCCAGTCCGGACACTTTCCCCCCCTTCCAGTCCGGACACTTTCCCCCCCTTCCAGTCCGGACACTTTCCCCCCTTCCAGTCCGGACACTTTCCCCCCCTTCCAGTCCGGACACTTTCCCCCCCCTTCCAGTACGAACAGTTCCCCCCCTTCCAGTCCGGACACTTTCACCCCTTCCAGTCCGGACACTTTCACCCCTTCCAGTCCGGACACTTTCACCCCTTCCAGTCCGCACACTTTCCCCCCCTTCCAGTCCGGACACTTTCACCCCCTTCCAGTCCGGACACTTTCACCCCTTCCAGTCCGGACACTTTCACCCCTTCCAGTCCGCACACTTTCCCCCCCCCTTCCAGTCCGCACACTTTCCCCCCCTTCCAGTCCGGACACTTTCACCCCTTCCAGTCCGGACACTTTCACCCCTTCCAGTCCGGACACTTTCACCCCTTCCAGTCCGGACACTTTCACCCCTTCCAGTCCGGACACTTTCACCCCCTTCCCCCCCCAGGCCAATTTTCAGCTTTCAGCGCTATCACACTTTGAATGACAATTGCGCGGTCATGCAACACTGTACCCGTATGAATTGTTTAGCATTTTTTTGAGACAGATACAACTTTATTTTGGTGGTATTTATTCACCACTGGGATTTTTATTTTTTTGCTATATAAATGAAAAAATCCAAACTTTTTTTTAAAAAAGTGTTTTTCTTATAAAATTTTATATTATTTATGTTTTTATTTTTACATACTGTCACCCTAACAGTACAGTGTCACCATGGTGACACTACTAAGTTTGGGGGGTGATGAAGATTTTTTTTTGCTTACACTGATTGCTTTTACACCCATAAAGGCTATAAAAGCAATCATTTCTCCTTCTCTCTGGCTGCATTCTTGCAGCCATTGAGAAATACTGTGTGAGCTGTGAATGGTCACAGCTTGTCACATGCTACAAGGCTGTTGTGAATGGCCCTGTACCATGTGATCTCAGTGATCATTCACAGATTTCACACGTAGTAAGCAATGATGTCAGAAGCAGGGGTGGACTGACCATTTGGAAACTCGGGCACTGCCCGAGGGCCCGGGGTCAGTAGGGGGCCCCATGAGATGCCCCTGGTACCTTTTTCATAGGCTTTTTTGAGTTTGGGCAAGGACACAGGGGCCCCATGATCCCCTATTGCCCGGGGGCCCCATGAGTTGTTAGTCCGCCCCTGGTCAGAAGTGACATCTTGCTTACTACTCTGCATGTGATCACTGATTGGCCAATCAGTGATCACGTGTGGGACCTCACACAGAGTTCCCATACAACGATTGGTGTTCCACTGTGTCTGGATGACACAGCGGGCACCGGATCACGGAGCTGTGCGCTTCCAGGCCACCCGCCCCTGCACTACTTCCGTCCAGCCGTTTATATACATGGGCCGGACGGAAAGTGGTTAATGTACACTTTGTTCCCCGTGCCATGAAGCGCAATTTTAAAGTGTGACATGTTTGGTATCTATTTACTTGACGTAATATCTTTTATATTATGCCAACAAATGGGTATTATATTGTGTGCACTAAAATTCCCAAAAGTGTTTTTTTTTCTCCAAAATATCTGCGTTTGAAAAACATCTGTGCAAATACTGCGTGACCTAAAAATTGCAACATCCATCATTTTATTCTCCAGCGCTTCTGGTTGAAAAATACATCATGTTTTGGGGTTTTAATTAATTTTCTTGGAAAAAAAAATGCAGATTTTTACATACATGTGAGAAGTGTCACAATAGGCCTGGTCTTAGTTCCCGGTCAAGCTGATCTGACTTTGAAATCACGCGACTTCATGAAGCCCCACGATTTCAAAGTCAGATTTCATTCCGACTTGTGAGACATCCGCGGCTTGCAAGATACAGACATCTATGGAAGTCGCATCTGGAGTCACTATAGAAATTGGTGTGGCTCCGACCAAACAGGAGCCGCACCGATGTGACCGCTTACATTGCGAGCAATAGGGTGCGACTTGCCATGCGATTTGATTGGGCACCTAAAGTGGTTATGAACTGAAAATGACAATGTGAACCTGGTTGGGGCAGTTTTAGGCTCTGATGAAGGAATACCCCCCTCTCCCCCCCGGCGTGCGACTTACAGGTAAGACGAGTCCCCTCAATGTGATCTCTCCTGTCATGGCAACATCTGAAGACACCAGTCTGCCGCTAAAGAGCGAGGCGAGGCAGGTTACTATGGCAACGCCCGCAGACGGACCATCCTTTGTGACGGCCCCAGCTGGAAAGTGCAGATGAATGTCGGTGTTGTCAAGGAGATCAAAGCTGCCAGACGCTGCAAGAGAAGAGGATGCGGCGGTCATGTCACAGGCGCAGCGTCTGCGGAGTCCGTGTGCTGCACGGCTCGGACATACAAACTTCAAAAAGAAAAAAATATTTTGCCAACCATTGCACATAATAAAATGGTCATGGGGGGGGGGGGGGGGTAGGTAGGGAGTCTCTCACCCCCCTCGTACTAGCAGTAGCACAGTCTGGTGGTGTTCCACCCTCTCCCAGTCTCTTACCCCCTCGTACTTGCAGTAGCACAGTCTGGTGGTGTTCCACCCTCTCCCAGTCTCTCACCCCCTCGTACTAGCAGTAGCACAGTCTGGTGGTGTTCCACCCTCTCCCAGTCTCTCACCCCCTCTTACTAGCAGTAGCACAGTCTGGTGGTGTTCCACCCTCTCCCAGTATCTCACTCCCTTATACTAGCAGTAGGCAATCTGGTGGTGTTCCACCCTCTCCCAGTCTCTCACCCCCTCATACTAGCAGTAGCACAGTCTGGGAGAGGGTGGAACACCACCAGATTGCCTACTGCTAGTATGAGGGAGTGAGATACTGGGAGAGGGTGGAACACCACCAGACTATGCTACTGCTAGTACGAGGGGGTGAGAGACTGGGAGAGGGTGGAACACCACCAGACTGTGCTACTGTTAGTATGAGGGGGGGGTGAGAGACTGGGAGAGGGTGGAACACCACCAGACTGTACTACTTTTAGTATGAGGGGGTGAGAGACTGGGAGAGGGTGGAACACCACAGACTGTGCTACTGTTAGTATGAGGGGGTGAGAGACTGGGAGAGGGTGGAACACCACCAGTCTCTCACCCCCTCATACTAACAGTAGCACAGTCTGTGGTGTTCCACCCTCTCCCAGTCTCTCATCCCCTTGTACTAGCGGTAGCATAATCTGGTGGTGTTCCACCCTCTCCCAGTCTCTCACCCCCTCATACTAACAGTAGCACAGTCTGGTGGTGTTCCACCCTCTCCCAGTCTCTCACTCCCTCATACTAGCAGTAGGCAATCTGGTGGTGTTCCCACCCTCTCCCAGTCTCTCACCCCCTCATACTAACAGTAGCACAGTCTGGTGGTGTTCCACCCTCTCCCAGTCTCTCACTCCCTCATACTAGCAGTAGGCAATCTGGTGGTGTTCCACCCTCTCCCAGTCTCTCATCCCCTCGTACTAGCGGTAGCATAATCTGGTGGTGTTCCACCCTCTCCCAGTCTCTCACCCCCTCATACTAGCAGTAGTATAATCCGGTGGTGTTCCACCCTCTCCCAGTCACTGCTTTCTGGATTAGGCACAAGACATCATAAGCCACAAGGTTCCTGCTTACCATTGGTCAGCTGATACTTCTTAGCGTTGCTGCGAAGCCAGCTGATGGCAAGATGAGCCGACTCCTTCATGACGTCGCCCAGCTGCCCAGTGAGGGTAAGCTGCCCTTCCCCGTCCATACGGCTGGCCTCCACGAACATGATCTCTCCTCCCAGCGGAGTCCAGGCCAGTCCAATGGCCACACCGGGCTGGTTCAGCCTCTCAAACACCTACAGGATGGACAAAGCCCCACAATGAAACAGGAGGGTAATGGCCAAGTCATTTCACTGCTACAGAAGTGGAAGCGTAGCCCTTGGCTCACATATGCTGATGGGTTCTAATTATCCATGTTCGGCTTCTGCAAATAATACCTTCCCACCCGCCTGCATGACACCAGAACATCTGGGCCTTTGTCTGCAGTCGGGGGTGAGGAATCATTAGGCGCAGGATTGGGTCCATAAAATCCTTTCGGTCAATGAGGGTCCTGTACTCCAGAAGCCTTGCAGCGGACTTCCTAGCCAACGGTTGGGGTGATTATTAAGAATTTCCTTGAGTGAAGGACAAAGGGGTGGGAGATGTCAAACAATTTTCCTGGTAAGTTAATGCAAATAAGCCTTCTTAAAGGGAACTTCCTCTTTGCCTCTAAAGATGATTATTTACTTCAGAGAAAAAAAAAAAAGCAGCATTGTGTGGGACAGATACCTCAACGATGGAAAGGCCAGTAGACTGCCTTGGCTGAGGTGAAATCCAGTAGAGTTCTTCAAGGGAACGTCTCATCATTTATAGGTTATATGTAAGAGATCAACTTACAGAAGTTGTAACCCTCAAACAAGAACAAAGCACATCCCTCTATAGTGTGTACTTGTCTCAGTCCAGAGCACTAAGTGTCATTTCTGTCCGCTGCCTCCTTCCTCTGCTATCAGCATAAGTCATGTGTATGTACCTACAGACCTCCCCAGGTCCAAAATTAATATTGAAAAGAATAGTCGTTGCCAACCTCAGGCATAAAATATGAGCAAAGCATATCCCTCTATAGTGTGTACTTGTCTCAGTCCAGAGCACTAAGTGTCATTTCTGTCCGCTGCCTCCTTCCTCTGCTATCAGCATGAGTCATGTTTATGTACCTACAGACCTCCCAGGTCCAAAATTAAATATTTAGCAGAATTAAATCCATTGTCAACCTCAGACATAAAATATGAGCAAAGCACATCCCTCTATAGTGTGTACTGGTCTCAATCCAGAGCACTGAGTGTCATTTGTGTCCGCTGCCTCTTTCCTCTGCTATCAGCATGAGTCATGTGTATGTACCTACAGACCTCCCAGATCCAAAATTAATATTGAAAAGAATAGTCGTTGTCAACCCAGACATAAAATATGAGCAAAGCAAATCCCTCTATAGTGTGTACTTGTCTCAGTCCAGAACACTATGGGGTTGATTTACTAAATCTGGAGAGTGTAAAATCAGGAGCAGCTGTGCATGGCGACCAATCAGCTTTCTAACTTCTGCTTGTTCAGGTAAGCTTTGACAAAACCTGGAAGCTGATTGGTTTTTATGCAGAGCTGCACCAGATTTTGCACTCTCCAGTAAGTAAATCAACCCCCATTTGTCAATTTCTGTCCACTGCCTCCTTCCTGATATCACCATGAGTCACTTCTCACACGTTTTCCTGACACCAAGAGAAAAATTGTTAACAGGGAGGGAATGCTAGCACAGAGCCTGTGACTGGCAGCCTCAGCCTCTGTTCCTGTGTGAAGGGGGGCGTGTCTCTTCCCTCCAATCAGCTCTCAGAGCTCTCCTCACTGAGCTCTGCAGTGTGTCATTTCAGCTCTCCGCCTCCTGTTTTCTAAAAGCAGAGACAAGCTTTATAAATTCTGGACTTTGAACGGCTGTAGAGAAAAGAAGGCTGCAGATAAACAGGGACAACTAATGTAGGAGGATTTGTTTCATCTCTGTGCAGCACCTGACCGGGTATATGGAGGGTTTACATTGCACCCACGTTGAAGCCCAGTTCTTCAGCTATTGTATTTTATTTGACTTTAGCAGTTCTGCACCAGTGCAAGTAAAGAACGCAGCTCTTGCTGCAATGCTGACATCTTCTCCGGAGCTGTCCCCCACAAGGACACCTCTCTGCCCTGTAATGCTTGACTTCTTGATGACATCCAGCTGTGAATGCAGGGTGCTCAGGCCCCGCCCCCCGAGGGGTGCTCCATCAAGGCAGCCCGCACCATGCGGACATCCTCACATCTGCAACACTCCACATTATGGAGGGCTGTCCAGCACCAAGGAAGAGGTGAAGAACACACAAGGAGACAATTTATAAATGGAGTGGGTGGGGTTATATTGCCATGCATTGGGGGCGGCCTTAGCTAGGTTTTTTTTCTGTCAGTGTCCAATCACCTGAAGGTAGCCTACATATAACCCATGACACCCATAGAGAAAAATGGTAACAGGCAAGGACCTCTAGCACACAGCCTGTAACTGACAGCCTCAGCCTCTGTTCCTGTGAGCTGTGTGAAGGGGGGCGTGTCTCTTCCCTCCAATCTGCTCTCAGAGCTCTCCTCACTGAGCTTTGCAGTGTCATTTCAGCTCTCCGCCTCCTGTTTTCTGAAAGCTGAGACAAGCTTTATAAAGTCTCGACTTTGAACAGCTGAAGAGAAAAGAAGAGCTGAAGATCAGACAAGGAGACAATTTAAAAATGGAGTGGGTGGGGTTATATTAGCATGCATTGGGGGCGGCCCTAGCTAAGTTTTTTTCTGCCAGTGTCCAATCACCTGAAGGTAGCCTACATATAACGTGCGGCTTACGGCATTTACCAGCATTAGAGCGTTTTTACAGCTAAAAAACTCCTCTAGTTCTGGGTTTATTTCCAGCCAAAAATCGTCCCAGTCAAAAAACGTTGTGATTCCCATCTATGTGTGTATGGACACCGAGGATAACATGCTGGGGGGGTTTATTGGCTGTAAAAAAAACCGTCAAAAGCCAAAAGCAGCCGCTGTAAAACCGTCCCGTGTGCGCGAGGACTTACACGGGTCGAATTCAGAAAGAATTTTCTTTTGAAAATCTCTCCTAAGAATTTTCGTTCTAATTTCGCACCATTAGTGGGTCACAGAAATGGCCGATTTTCGTGCGACCATCGAATTTGAGTGTTGGAAATTTTTCGAGAAACGAACGAATTTTTAATCAATGATTGGTGAACCGTGCAAGAAATATAAAGCTGTGACCTGGAAAGAAAGGAAAATTCTTGGCCACGAAAATTCTTTTCTGTAGCAACACGAGGAGACATTGAAGGCTTTGTTGGTTGAATTCGGAAATCAACGGTGGCGCCATTGGATTACAAAACGCACAAAATTTCCGGTTTCTAAAGAAAATTTGTTTGGAATTCATTTTCGTGTGACTGTCAAATTTGATTGATCGGGGGTGTGCTGGAAATTATTTGAAAAATGAACGAATTTTGAATCATTGATGGGAGAACCGTGCGGGAAATATAAAGCTGTGACCTGGAAAGAAAATTCTTTTCTGTAGCAACTATGGGCAGCACAGCGGCTAAAGGGTTAGCACTTCCGCCTGGCAGTACTGGGGTCACTGGTTAAAATCCCAACCATGGCACCACCTGCCTGGAGTTTGCATGTTCTCCCTGTGCCTGAGTGGGTTTCCTCTGGGTACTCCGGTTTCCTCCTACACTCCAAAGACATGCTGGTAGGTGAATTGGCTCCTGTCTAAATTGGCCCTAGTATGTGTATGTATGAATGTGAGTTAGGGCCCTTAGATTGTACGCCCCTTGAGGGTTAGGGCCCTTAGATTGTACGCCCCTTGAAGGTTAGGGACCTTAGATTGTACGCCCCTTGAGGGTTAGGGACCTTAGATTGTACACCCCTTGTTAGGGACCTTAGAGGGTTAGGGACCTTAGATTGTACCCCCCTTGAGGGTTAGGGACCTTAGATTGTACGCCCCTTGAGGGTCAGGGACCTTAGATTGTACACCCCTTGAGGGTTAGGGACCTTTAGATTGTACACCCCTTGAGGGTTAGGGATTAGATTGTACGACCCTTGAGGGTTAGGGACCTTAGATTGTACGCCCCTTGAGGGTTAGGGACCTTAGATTGTACGACCCTTGAGGGTTAGGGACCTTAGATTGTACACCCCTTGAGGGTCAGGGACCTTAGATTGTACACCCCTTGAGGGTTAGGGATTAGATTGTACGACCCTTGAGGGTTAGGGACCTTAGATTGTACGCCCCTTGAGGGTTAGGGACCTTAGATTGTACGACCCTTGAGGGTTAGGGACCTTAGATTGTACACCCCTTGAGGGTCAGGGACCTTAGATTGTACACCCCTTGAGGGTTAGGGATTAGATTGTACGCCCCTTGAGGGTTAGGGACCTTAGATTGTACGCCCCTTGAGGGTCAGGGACCTTAGATTGTACACCCCTTGAGGGTTAGGGACCTTAGATTGTACACCCCTTGAGGGTTAGGGATTAGATTGTACGACCCTTGAGGGTTAGGGACCTTAGATTGTACGCCCCTTGAGGGTTAGGGACCTTAGATTGTACGACCCTTGAGGGTTAGGGACCTTAGATTGTACGCCCCTTGAGGGTTAGGGACCTTAGATTGTACGACCCTTGAGGGTTAGGGACCTTACATTGTACGCCCCTTGAGGGTTAGGGACCTTAGATTGTACGACCCTTGAGGGTTAGGGACCTTAGATTGTACGCCCCTTGAGGGTTAGGGACCTTAGATTGTACGACCCTTGAGGGTTAGGGACCTTAGATTGTACGCCCCTTGAGGGTTAGGGACCTTAGATTGTACGCCCCTTGAGGGTCAGGGACCTTAGATTGTACACCCCTTGAGGGTTAGAGATTAGATTGTACGCTCCTTGAGGGTTAGGGACCTTAGATTGTACGACCCTTGAGGGTTAGGGACCTTAGATTGTACGCCCCTTGAGGGTTAGGGACCTTAGATTGTACACCCCTTGAGGGTCAGGGACCTTAGATTGTACACCCCTTGAGGGTTAGGGACCTTAGATTGTACGCCCCTTGAGGGTTAGGGACCTTAGATTGTACACCCCTTGAGGGTCAGGGACCTTAGATTGTACACCCCTTGAGGGTTAGGGACCTTAGATTGTACGCCCCTTGAGGGTTAGGGACCTTAGATTCTACGCCCCTTGAGGGTCAGGGACCTTAGATTCTACGCCCCTTGAGGGTCAGGGACCTTAGATTGTACGCCCCTTGAGGGTTAGGGACTGATGTGAATGTACAATATATATGTAAAGTGCTGCGTACATTGATGGCGATATATAAGTACCTGAAATAAATAATAAAATAACACGTGGAGACATTGAAGGATTGGTTGGTTGAATTTGGAAATCAATGGTGGCGCCATCGCGCACAGAATTTCCGATTTTCTAAAGAACATTCGTTCGGAATGTGACCCGTGTATGGAAGCGATCCATGGCTATAAGTGAAAAACTCATAAAATGTATCAAAAATTAAAACCAAATGACAAAAGCAAAAAAAAAAAAGTGGAATGTATTTTGGTTACACAAAGCAGTATAATATATGAAGTATAATATATACGGGGACTACGGCTTTACAGGCTCCACCAGCCACCCAATCAGTGCCGAGCCAGCGGATGTGAAGATTTTCCAGCACAGAAAGGCAGAGCCCGCCCGTCCATTCATCTTCCCTCCGCTGTCAGTGTATCCGCTCGCTCCATTGTTCTCCTGCAACAAGTCAACACTGGAGTCCCCTGTCATGTGGCAGAACAACAATATCATCCCTGCAGGCGGCGGCGGTGGTGGGAGGGGTTCCCCTATAATAGGCCCCCCCAGAGTCAGGGTACAAAGGACGCTTGTTTCGGATGCAGTTCTGTACTCCTTAATCCGCTTAGCACTTTCACTCATCATGGTGTCGGATACAATAATTCTTCCAGGTGTCACACCACGCAGCATCAACCCCCCCCACCGATGCACCGCATTGTCTGCACCGCAAGAGGCCAGACGCAGAGTGCCAGCCACAGGCCTTCTGGGAGCTGACTGGCATAATAGCTGAGAATTCTCCTGGGACGACCCCCCCTCCCCCCCTTCCCGGGAATTTGGAATCGCACAAACCTGATAGGATACCTTTAGCGCTCTAACAGATGAGATAACAACCGCAGGCTTTAGGAACGCACAGAACGTCATGCGCTGCCCATTAGCAAATGTGCGTCGGTGCCATTATTAATGGCTTCCCTGTAAATGAGTGCGTTCCACGTGCGCCAACCTGCACCATGCGGCTCGGTGTGGTGCGTTTTTTGTGGAATGGTCACGGGCTTCTTTTCCGCATTTCTCACGTGTAGGGCTGCCGATGCACAGAAACGTGTCCGTGCTTGTAGGTGTGAACCGTAAAAGATGAATTGCAGGGATTTAGCGACTTGGTAAAAAGCGCAGGCACACCGAGTCAAGTCCAAGGAGGGGCATGAGATCTCCTGAAACTTATCTCTGTTATTAATATTGGACAGGTTTACGTAAACCGGCGTTTTTGGACCTTTTTTGACACAGAAGTGTAGCACGCACCCGTACTCTGCACTGTATACGTAGCGCACCCCCGTACTCTGCACTGTATACGCAGCGCACCCCCGTACTCTGCACTCTGTACGTAGCGCACCCCCGTACTCTGCACTCTATACGTAGCACTCCCCCGTACTCTGCACTGTATACGTAGCGCACCCCCGTACTCTGCACTGTATACGCAGCGCACCCCCGTACTCTGCACTCTGTACGTAGCGCACCCCCATACTCTGCACTGTATACGTAGCGCACCCCCGTACTCTGCACTCTATACGTAGCGCACCCCCGTACTCTGCACTGTATACGCAGCGCACCCCCGTACTCTGCACTCTGTACGTAGCGCACCCCCGTACTCTGCACTGTATACGTAGCGCACCCCCGTACTCTGCACTCTATACGTAGCGCACCCCCGTACTCTGCACTGTATACGTAGCGCACCCCCGTACTCTGCACTCTATACGTAGCGCACCCCCGTACTCTGCACTCTATACGTAGCGCACCCCGTACTCTGCACTGTATACATAGCGCACCCCTGTACTCTGCATTCTATACGTAGCGCACCCCCATACTCTGCACTCTATACGTAGCGCACCCCCGTATTCTGCACTCTATACGTAGCGCACCCCCGTACTCTGCACTCTATACATAGCGCACCCCCGTACTCTGATCGTAGTTGAGTTCCTGAACCTATTTTCCAAGAAAAAAAAATCCGCGATGGTATATATACTGGAATTTATACTGTACGTAGCGCACCCCCGTACTCTGCACTCTATACGTAGCACTCCCCCGTACTCTGCACTGTATACGCAGCGCACCCCGTACTCTGCACTGTATACGCAGCGCACCCCCGTACTCTGCACTCTGTACGTAGCGCACCCCCATACTCTGCACTGTATACGTAGCGCACCCCCGTACTCTGCACTCTATACGTAGCGCACCCCCGTACTCTGCACTGTATACGCAGCGCACCCCCGTACTCTGCACTCTGTACGTAGCGCACCCCGTACTCTGCACTGTATACGTAGCGCACCCCCGTACTCTGCACTCTATACGTAGCGCACCCCCGTACTCTGCACTGTATACGTAGCGCACCCCCGTAATTCTGCACTCTATACGTAGCGCACCCCCGTACTCTGCACTCTATAACGTAGCGCACCCCGTACTCTGCACTGTATACATAGCGCACCCTGTACTCTGCATTCTATACGTAGCGCACCCCCATACTCTGCACTCTATACGTAGCGCACCCCGTTATTCTGCACTCTATTCGTAGCGCACCCCCGTACTCTGCACTCTATACATAGCGCACCCCCGTACTCTGATCGTAGTTGAGTTCCTGAACCTATTTTCCAAGAAAAAAAAATCCGCGATGGTATATATACTGGAATTTATTACTGTACGTAGCGCACCCCCGTACTCTGCACTCTATACGTAGCACTCCCCCGTACTCTGCACTGTATACGCAGCGCACCCCCGTACTCTGCACTGTATACGCAGCGCACCCCCGTACTCTGCACTCTGTACGTAGCGCACCCCCGTACTCTGCACTGTATACGTAGCGCACCCCCGTACTCTGCACTGTATACATAGCGCACCCCTGTACTCTGCATTCTATACGTAGCGCAACCCCATACTCTGCACTCTATACGTAGCGCACCCCGTATTCTGCACTCTATACGTAGCGCACCCCGTACTCTGCACTCTATACATAGCGCACCCCCGTACTCTGATCGTAGTTGAGTTCCTGAACCTATTTTCCAAGAAGAAAAAATCCGCGATGGTATATATACTGGAATTTACGCAGCTTTAGACGCTACACTGTAATGGCGGTGATCAGCAACTTAGAGCGGGGACTGCGACAGGGTGGCGGGCAGTCTGGTGCTAACAATCTGGCAGAGTATTACAATTCTAAGAACTGGATGGACAGCAATACAAGCCCTTTGGCAGCTCCCTTATTTTATGTATATTTATCCATTTGTCTGGAGTTCGATCCTTAATGAACAAACCGATCATTCCGCATCAGACCGCTCACACATGCTCGTCCCCCAATATCTGCGGTCAGTTTTAGTATCAGGTGAAGGGAAAGGTCAACCAATTAGCTCTATAAAAAAAAAATAGTCACTGCAGATGGTGCAATTTCTCGTTGGTCCTTTACCTCAATCTCGTATTTTGGTGCTCCGAGGATATCTTTCAGTGCGTGACGGTCAATCAGTATTGGCATTTCAGGCGGGAGGGTCAAGTCTGCGGGGTCCCGATGTCCCGAGCTCTGGAGTCCTCCGCCAGGCTGGCTTTTGCTCTCTGCGATAGAAAGTCACAAGGGATTAGAGGGAGCGAATGTGCAGTGACACCGACATGAAATGGAGATAAATGGCCTCTTCAGCCAGCAGACCCCCCCCTCCCTGTAATGAGCAGGATAAGATGCTCATCTGCGTCCCGCCATTGACCCCGAGCGACCCCATCTCCAAATTACATTCAATGTGCGCAGATAATGAGAGATTGAACCGGGACAGACGGGAGGTCCATCAAATACTGATCCCCGGCTGCATCTTCCACAAGGACTTAAAGCGGAACGCCACCCAAAAAGGGGAAGTTCTGCTTTAAAGCCCCATCCCCGCTGCCGTGAGGAATTGGCACCTTTGGGGAGCGGGTACCCGATTTTGACAGGTACCCCAAGGGAGAAATGTCACCGGAACACCAAAGTACTCCAATATGGGGCCAAACTTTTATTAAGCAGTCATATAGTAAATGGATCATGGGTTCGATTCCCGACCATGGCGCTTCCTGCATGGAGTTCGTATGTTCTCCCTGCGCTTGCGTGGGTTTCCTCTGGGCGCTCCAGTTTCCTCCCACACACTCCAAAGACATGCTGGTAGGTTAATTGGCTCCTGTCTAAATTGTCCCTAGTATGTGTATGTATGAATGTGAGTTAGGGACCTTAGATTGTACGCCCCCTGAGGGTTAGGGACCTTAGATTGTACACCCCTGAGGGTTAGGGACCTTAGATTGTACACCCCTTGAGGGTTAGGGACCTTAGATTGTACGCCCCCTTGAGGGTTAGGGACCTTAGATTGTACGCCCCCTGAGGGTTAGGGACTTTAGATTGTACACCCCCTGAGGGTTAGGGACCCCTTGAGGGTGAGGGACCTTATTGTACACCCCCTGAGGGTTAGGGACCTTAGATTGTACACCCCCTTGAGGGTTAGGGACCTTAGATTGTACACCCCCTTGAGGGTTAGGGACCTTAGATTGTACGCCCCTTGAGGGTTAGGGACCTTAGATTGTACGACCCCTTGAGGGTTAGGGACCTTAGATTGTACGCCCCCTGAGGGTTAGGGACCTTAGATTGTACGCCCCTGAGGGTTAGGGACCTTAGATTGTACGCCCCTTGAGGGTTAGGGACCTTAGATTGTACGCCCCTTGAGGGTTAGGGACCTTAGATTGTACGCCCCTTGAGGGTTAGGGACCTTAGATTGTACGCCCCCTGAGGGTTAGGGACCTTAGATTGTACACCCCCTGAGGGTTAGGGACCTTAGATTGTACCCCCTGAGGGTTAGGGACCTTAGATTGTATGCCCCTTGAGGGTTAGGGACCTTAGATTGTACGCCCCTGAGGGTTAGGGACCTTAGATTGTACGCCCCTTGAGGGTTAGGGACCTTAGATTGTACGCCCCCTGAGGGTTAGGGACCTTAGATTGTACACCCCCTGAGGGTTAGGGACCTTAGATTGCTACCCCTTGAGGGTTAGGGACTGATGTGAATGTACAATATATATGTAAAGTGCTGCTTAAATTGACGGCGCAATATAAGTACCTAAAATAAATAAATATAGTTACAGCAAGAGCAACGTTTCAGAGACCTATTTTCCGTCACGTGCCTGATGAAGAGGTCCTGCGGGACTCCGAAACGTTGTTCTTGCTGTAACTATATTTATTTCAGGTACTTATATATCGCCGTCAATGTACGCAGCACTTTACATATATATTGTACATTCACATCAGTCCCTGACCCTCAAGGGGCGTACAATCTAAGGTCCCTAACCCTCAAGGGCGTACAATCTAAGGTCCCTAACCCTCAAGGGGTGTACAATTTAAGGTCCCTAACCCTCAAGGGGTGTACAATCTAAGGTCCCTAACCCTCAAGGGGGTGTACAATCTAAGGTCCCTAACCCTCAAGGGGTGTACAATCTAAGGTCCCTAATCAAGGGGTGTACAATCTAAGGTCCCTAACCCTCAAGGGGGTGTACAATCTAAGGGTCCCTAACTCACATTCATACATACACATACTAGGGCCAATGTAGACAGGAGCCAATTATAAGCTACCTGCATGTCTTTTGGAGTGTGGGAGGTAACCGGAGTACCTGGAGGAAACCCACACAGGTACAGAGAGAACATGCAAACTACAGGCAGGTGATCCCATGGTTGGGATTCGAACCAACGACCCGAGCACTGCCAGGCGAAGTGCGAACCATTTAGCCGCTGTGCTGCCCAATGATTGCTTATTAAAAGTTTGGACCCATATTGGAGTACTTTGGTGTGCCGGTGACACTTCTCCCTTGTAATGCCCCTCGGCTCCAGCTGATGGTCACTGCACAGCACCCACCTACATGTATAGCCACTCTCTGATGAAGGAACGGGTGAGTTGGGGTTTTCGAAATGTGTTTGACAGGTACCCGCCCCCACTCCCGCTGCAACCGCCTAGGCTAGGGGTTCTCCAAACTTTCTAAGCAAAGGGACAGTTTAATGTCCTTCAGTTTTTAGGGGGGTCGGACTGGAGCCATTGGTTGTAGAAAAGGTCCCAACGTCAGTGGGGTAAAAAATGCCCCATCTTTGATGTCAGTGTAAGGAATAGTGCCCCATTCTTTGTTCCTCATCATGGGTGTCATTGGGCCCCATTTTTGGTGTCACTGGAAGGAATTGTACCCCATGGTTGGGCCCCATTGTTGGTGTCATTGGGAGAAATGGTACCCCTTCATTGGGGTCAGGGGAGGGAATTTCGTTCCATTGTTGGTATCAGTGGATGAAATAGTGCCCCAGAGGCCGGATAAAAGCAAGCAAAGGGCCACAGTTTGGAGACCACTGGTCTAAGCGATCGGAAGCGGAAGCTCTCTCCCCCCTCTCCGTAGTCTTCTGGGACATGTGACATAGTTGGTGTCAGTGGGAAGAATAGTGTTCCTTTGTTGGTGTCAGTGGGGAGGAATAGTGTCCCATCGTTGGTGTCAGCGGGAGGAATATGGCCAGTGGTTGGAATATTGCCCTATTGTTGGGTCAGTGGAAAGAATAGTGTCCCATTGTTGGTGTCAATGGGTGGAACAGTGGTCCATTGTTGGTGTCAGTGAGAGGAATAGTGCCCCAATATAGGTGTCAGTGGGAGAAATAGTGTACCTTCCTTGGTGTCAGTGAGAGAAATAGTGTCCCATCATTGGTGCCAGTGGAAAGAATAGTGTCCCATCAATGGTGTCAGTGGAAGGAATAGCTTCCCATCGTTGGTGTCAGTGGAAGGAATGGTGTCACATTGTTGGTGTCAGTGGGAGGAATAGTGTTCCATTGTTGGTGTCAGTGGGAGAAATAGAGTCTCATTGTTGGAGTTAGTGGGAGGAATAGGGTCCCATCCTTGGTGTCAGTGGAAGGAATGGTGTCCCGTTGTTGGTGTCAGTGGAAGGAATGGTGTCCCATTGTTGGTGTCAGTGGGAGGAATAGGGTCCCATCCTTGGTGTCAGTGGAAGGAATGGTGTCCTATTGTTGGTGTCAGTGGGAGGAATAGGGCCCCATCATTGGTGTTAGTGGGAGGAATAGTGCCCCATCATTGGTGTCAGTGGGAGGAAGAGTGTCCCCCATCATTGGTATCAGTGGGAGGAATAGTGCCCCATCATTGGTGTCAGTGGGAGGAATAGTGTCCCATCATTGGTGTTAGTGGGAGGGATTACATCCCATTGTTAATATCAGTGGGGAGAATAGTGCCTCCAGGGCAGAGTAAATGCAAGCAAAGGGTGCATCTGGCCCCCGGACTTCTGTTTGGAGACCGCTGACATGATCCCTGTAGAGAAGAGTGGCACTCTCTGCGGACGGACACTTCTAGGCCGGCACTCTCTGCGGACGGACACTTCTAGGCCGGTACTCTCTGCGGACGGACACTTCTAGGCCGGCACTCTCTGCGGACGGACACTTCTAGGCCGGCACTCTCTGCGGACGGACACTTCTAGGCCGGCACATTCTGCGGACGGACACTTCTAGGCCGGCACTCTCTGCGGACGGACACTTCTAGGCCGGCACATTCTGCGGACGGACACTTCTAGGCCGGCACTCTCTACGGACGGACACTTCTAGGCCGGTACTCTCTGCGGACGGACACTTCTAGGCCGGCACTCTCTGCGGACGGACACTTCTAGGCTGGCACTCTCTGCGGACGGACACTTCTAGGCCGGCACTCTCTGCGGACGGACACTTCTAGGCCGGCACTCTCTGCGGACGGACACTTCTAGGCCGGTTAAAAGGCAGGAAAATTGGTGAAGAAATAGAATGATGAGTAGCGGAGAACAATGCAGCGCCTGGCTATTGCCGTATTGATTGGACAGCCCCAGAGATGAACGCTCAGAATGCGGCTCTTTGTATACGACGGCTCCTCGGGATCCTGGAAGACGTATCACTCGAGGATAGACAATACAATTAAAGGTCCAGGAATGACTATACTCGGCCAGCAGCTCATTAATTCTCTCCACTCTCTGCCGGTGACGGGGAGTAAATCTAATAGTGGAGACGGGGAAATGATATTAGCCAGGAATTTATTGTAATGAAGCTAGGACATTATCACCGGGGACCATCGGCAGAGCTCGGGGTGGACAACGATTTATGTCAACCCTTCCTGCTGGGAGACGATTGGCAGGCGGGTACGGCGGGTCTGAGACAGTCTGTACTGCAAATGTTGAGTGATCAATACGGCAGCTGTGGCTTGGGGAGAAAATAACCCGATAAAACTTCAATTATCTTCAGCTTCCGCCTAGATACGTACCGAGAGAGACATGACAGATCGCTGTGACCTCCAAAGACTGAACACTCCTGACAGCCGGATCAAGACGCAACCCTTTATGTGTGCAGAGCCAGGCCAACAGAACGTGCTATAAATATTTGAGGACGGTGTTCCTCAACCTTTTTTCAGAGTCTTGGCAACCTTTAAAAGTATGAAAGATCTCGAGGAATCCCACAATGTAAACATGTAAATGTTGCTTATTAATGGGAAACCTGAGCCTGGAACAATGTACACGACCATCTTGATGAGCTAACTTCACATAGGAGGTCCCCGCCGTCGCATCAGAGGTCCCCGCTATCACATCAGAGGTCCCCTCCGTCGCATCAGAGGTCCCCCCTATCGCATCAGAGGTCCCCTCCATCTCATCAGAGGTCCCCCCTATCGCATCAGAGGTCCCCTCCATCGCATTAGAGGTCACCTCCATCAAATCAGAGGTCCCCTCTATCACATCAGAGGTCCCCTCCATTGCATCTGAGGTCCCTCCTATCGCATCAGAGGTCCCCTCCATCTCATCAGAGGTCCCAGCTATCGCATCAGAGGTCCCCTCCATCGCATTAGAGGTCACCCCCATCAAATCAGAGGTCTCCTCCATCACATCAGAGGTCCCCTCCATTGCATCTAAGGTTTCCCCATCGCATCAGAGGTCCCCCCTATCGCATCAGAGGTCCCCACACATCGCATCTGAGGTCCCCCCTATCGCATCAGAGGTCCCCCCTATCGCATCAGAGGTCCCCTCCATTGCATTAGAGGTCCCCCCCATCAAATCAGAGGTCTCCTCCATCACATCAGAGATGCCCCCCACCGCATCAGAGGTCCCCTCCATCACATCTGAGGTCCCTCCTATCGCATCTAAGGTCCCCCCTATCGCATCAGAGGTCCCCTCCATCGCATCTGAGGTCCCCACACATCACATCTGAGGTCCCCACTATCGCATCAGAGGTCCCCTCCATCTCATCAGAGGTCCCCTCCATCTCATCAGAGGTCCCCCCTATCGCATCAGAGGTCCCCCCTATCGCATCAGAGGTTCCCTCCATCACATTAGAGGTCACCTCCATCAAATCAGAGGTCTCATCCATCGCATCAGAGGTCCCCCCCATCAAATCAGAGGTCTCCTCCATCACATCAGAAATGCCCCCCATCGCATCTGAGGTCCCCACACATCGCATCTGAGGTCCCACACACACATCGCATCTGAGGTCCCCCTATCACATCAGAGGTCCCTCCGTCGCATCAGAGGTTCCCCCTATTGCATCAGAGGTCCCCCTCCATCGCATCAGAGGTCCCCTTCCATCGCATTAGAGGTCCCCCTCCATCTAATAAGAGGCCCCCCCAATCGCATCAGAGACCCGCCAATCGCATCAGAGTCCCCACCAATCGCATCAGAGACCCCGCAATTGTATCAGAGACCCCCTCAATCTCATCAGAGGTCTCTCCATCAACTCCTTCCAATGACACCAACGAAAGGGTACAATTCCTCCCACTGATGTCAGGATCTTTCTACTCCCAGTGGCCACAGTCCGGGCCCCCTAAAGTTTGAAGAACAATAAACTGGCCCTTTGTTTAGAATGTTTGGAGACCCCTGATCTACATGAATGTGGGCAAATAATAAATCCAGATGACTCGCCAATCATGTCTAATAAACATCCTAGAAATGGTAGATAAGGAAGAAGCTCCATAAGCCCAGCTGTCCACAGACATATAGGAACAAGTCTCAGCCCCGAGAATAAACCCCCATATTACCGCCCCTCCTGGTGATTCTTCACATACTTTATCACCTTCTGCTAATGGAAAAGCCATGCAGTACTTCACAGTATATTATTGGAGGACTTTCCGCTTCCTTCCGCCCCCCTTGCTACAACTAGAGTCCCTATCCTGCTTTCACTGCCTTGCTTCCCAATGTTTTCTCTGTAAACCATGAGCACATTTGTTGCTGTAAAAGCCCAGGTGTTGGATTTGCTTCGAAGGCAAATGTTTCCTTGCAGAGCTTCCACCCGCTGTATGTTCACCCGCTGTATGTTCACCCGCTGTATGTTCACCCACTGTATGTTCACCCACTCAGGGCCATTTGTTGGGGCCGTAGAGGGAGTTCAGGAAACATATGAAAATAATGAAGAGATCCGTCAGATTCAGATTTCTTGTTAAAGGTCCAGAGAGATGTTCTACAAAAACATGGTGGACTGCGTGCTGAGGGTGCGGTGAAAGCCTGAATACCACCTATCTCACAGTTGTGGGTGGATGCGGCAGGAGGACGACACAGTTGTGGGTGGAAACAGCAGGAGGAGGACACAGTTGTGGGTGGACGCGGCAGGAGGACACAGTTGTGGGTGGACGCGGCAGGAGGACACAGTTGGGGTGGACGCGGCAGGAGGACACAGTTGTGGGTGGACGCGGCAGGAGGACACAGTTGTGGGTGGACGCGGCAGGAGGACACAGTTGTGGGTGGACGCGGCAGGAGGACACAGCTGTGGGTGGATGCGGCAGGAGGACACAGCTGTGGGTGGATGCGGCAGGAGGACACAGCTGTGGGTGGATGCGGCAGGAGGACACAGCTGTGGGTGGACACGGCAAGAGGAGGACACAGTTGTGGGTGGACACGGCAAGAGGACGACACAGTTGTGCGTGGACACGGCAGGAGGAGGACACAGTTGTGGGTGGACATGGCAGGAGGACACAGCTGTGGGTGGACAAGGCAAGAGGAGGACACAGTTGTGGGTGGACACGGCAAGAGGAGGACACAGTTGTGGGTGGACACGGCAAGAGGAGGACACAGTTGTGGGTGGACACGGCAAGAGGAGGACACAGTTGTGGGTGGACACGGCAGGAGGACGACAGAGTTGGTTGTCCTGACTGACGTCGGGACAACCAACCAGCCTGCCGATACATGGATTGAAATTTGGCCGGTCCCTGCTGAACCAAATTTCGATCCATGTAGCTTATTTGTCCTAATTCTTACCCTGTGTGTATATGTATTGCGGTTGTGCGCCCCGCGTGTATATGTATTGTATACCCTGTGTGTATATGTATTGCATTGTATGCCCTGTGTGTATATGTATTATATCGTACGTCCCGTGTATTGTATTGTGTGCCCTGTGTGTATTGTATTGTATGCCCTGTGTGTATATGTATTGTGTGCCCTGTGTGTATATGTAGTGTGTGTATATGTATTGTATCGTGTGCCCTGTGTGTATATGTATTGTATCGTGTGCCCTGTGTGTATATGTATTGTATTGTGCGCCCTGTGTGTATATGTATTGTATCGTGTGTATATGTATTGTATCGTGTGCCCTGTGTGTATATGTATTGTATTGTGCGCCCTGTGTGTATATGTATTGTATCGTGTGTATATGTATTGTATCGTGTGCCCTGTGTGTATATGTATTGTATCGTGTGTATATGTATTGTATCGTGTGTATATGTATTGTATTGTACGCCCTGTGTGTATATGTATTGTATCGTGTGCATATGTATTGTATTGTATCGTATGCCCTGTGTGTATTTGTATCGTGTGTATATGTATTGTATGTCTCTGTGTATTTCTATTGTGTCTCCTATGTGCCATGCACCATAT